>BQNB010028991.1:0-45763 GCA_026074375.1 Tanacetum coccineum
ATAACCTTTGGGGACTGAAATTGCCAAGTCCCCAAAAGGTTTTAACAACAAGGACCATAGATGCAATGCTACTTAACACCTTGGAGGACTAACTTTGCCAATTTCCCAAACCAACATCCTGTCACCCCTAACCTTTTCATACCAGTCTTTCCCGCCATTTTTGTCTTCCCCAAAACTCACTCACGGGTTTGCCATCTCACCTTTTACCCTGCACCTCAAAAACCCCATGGTCAAACCTCTCCCCCCTCCTCCACTTAAACCCTAATCCCATTTGGCAATCCCACAAATCCCCAAGGCCTAGTGGACGGTTTAGATGATTTTTTGGTTTTGCTCTCACCAAACTAACACAACAAAGAAGCTGCTCAGCTATAAAAGAAGAAGAAGACAGAAGAACAAGGCAGCAAGTTTTATTTTTTTCAGTTTGTAATTTTTCGTATTTTTAAGCAATTTTCTTTTAAGCTTTTTAAATTCAGCTTTAAGCACTTGTACCATTTATCTTTCAGCTTGTACTTTACATTTTGAGTAATAAGATTCAGTGTTTAAGTTTCAATTGTTTTACTTTTCAAGTTTAAGCTGTTTTCATTTCAATAAGCTCTAATAAGCTCATTTGAGCTTATTCTTGTTCATAAGCTCAAATTTAGTAAAAAAATCTGTTTTAAGTCATTCATTTACACATTTAGTTCAATTTACATCAAAACATGTCCACTTGAGTTCATTGGATTCATTTTGAAGGTTCAAAGGAGAAATAAGCTCAAATTCAGCTTATTGAGTTTATTAAGGTTTAGAGGCTTTGGAAGCCATTAAGAACACTTAAGCTTCTTCTCTTGGATAGCTTAAGTGTGAAGATTCTTCAAATCTCAGGTTTCCTTTTCTAAACTTGAAGTTAGCATTTATAGGCTTAATTCATTTTAGCTTATTCTTATGGAATCTTATGTTTAAATCCTGTTCATTTTGCTTAGATTAGATTATAGATGTAATAGTTTTTAAGCTGTCTAAGTAAAATTTCATTTAGGTTTAATTAGTTTACAAATCTGTCATTTAGACTTAAATAAGCTAGGAGAGAAACTAGCTATTTCTTTCAAATAAGCTGTGGACTTTAGTTTTAAAATAGCTTAAGTAGGTGAGTTTTAGAGTAGGTAGATATAAGGTTTTATCAGCTTTAGTGTTAAAATGGATTGTAAGGGAAAATTAGTTTAGACAGCTAGTTAAAACTAGTGTTTGGTTTAGGCTGTGTTTGACTTAAAAAGTCAACACAATCCTGTCAAAACCTTTTGCTTAGTTGAGTTAGGTTATATCACCAAGTTTAGAACACGTTTTGAAAATTAGTTAGGAGAATTCAACAGTTTAGAGCTTAAGAATTTCTTATTAACACCAGGGCAGTTTAGAGCATTAAGTAGATTTAGTGTTTAGTGAACCATAAGCATTATAGAGCTCACATTTAGTCAAAGTAGGTTTAGAAACATTGAGCTAACTAGTTTATGAGTTTTAAAGAAAAGATTAGCCTGCATTTGAGTTGGTGTCAAATGCATCAGCATGTAAAATGGCAGTTCTTAGAATTCTAGCTATTTTCTTTTTGCATTCTTATTACTAGTTGTAATTTTCAAAAACATTTTATCTAGGTTAGTTTAATAATCACAGCATAGTTTATTGTCAAAGTTCCAGCTGCTAAGGTTTAGTTGAAATCAGTTTAGCTTATTTGAAAAAAGCTCAAAACAGTTTTAAGTCAAAACTTGCACTTTTTCAGCTAAATTTTCTTGCTAAATTTGTTAATTCCTAGCTAGTTTTAGTTTAGATATCCTTAGGTCACATCTTAAGCTACAATAAGCTTCTTTTGTTTTCAATTTTCATCTATTAATAAGCAAGAAATAAGCCAAAAACCTAAAAAGCTCTAAAACCACAACTTTCTGTGACAGAATCTTAAGGGCTTATTTTCTAGCTTATTCTTTTGTCAAAAGTGTAAAGTGTCTTTGTTAATATTGTTTAGTATAAGCTCCTTAATAAGTTTGTAGTTTTAAGTTTTTGCTGAATCTCAATTTTTAATAAGCCAAAATTAAGCCATAAGCGTAGGGTCTGTTTTGTAGTTTTCTCAAAGTTAAAGGGTACCCGTTTTCATTGTAGTGTAAATTCTAGATACTTTGCCCGCCTACCCTTTAGTTTCGTTTCTTACAATTTCTACCCTAGAGTTTTCAAAAAAAAAAAAAAGGGGGAAAGACACTTGGCCCGGGTGAGCAAGACTCGAACCCGGGACCAAGCGATACAAACCCCCTTTTACATACACACTCTACCACTGCGCCCTTGGGTCTTTTTCGTTAAAGACCCAAGGCGTTTGGTATTTATGTATGTTTGTGACTTGTAGGCTTATAAGCTGAAATAAGCTTATTACGGGCTTATTCATTAAGCTTATTTTTGTTTCTTATTTTTCGTAGGAACTTTATAAAGTCTAGTATTTTTTGTAAATTTTTCAGAATTTTTCGTAGCCATTTAATATTTTTTATAATTTAATTTAGTTAAAAGTTTAAATAATTCATAAAAAATACAAAAATTATCAAAAAAATATTTTTCTTTTTTAGAAAATTTTATTTTGTCATATAGTTTGTAGGAAAATTTTAAAACTTTTCGTAAAGTCATTTTTACAACTTTTCATCTTTTAAAGAACGGGTCCGGGTACGGGATTTTGTTTTGACTCGTTTTTGGGTCAAACGAACTCCGTTTTCGGTCTAGTCTTTTTCATTCTTCGTTATTTGTCCCGTAGAGTAGTTTAGAAGTGAAAAATTCTCCGTAGGGTTATTTTTTAAGATTTTGGGTTTTTCCCCCTTTGTTCGGGATTCGTGCTTCCGTTTTTCAGCTTAATTTCGTAATTTTTAGGTTTTTCTTAAACGTTTTTGTTTGTTATTGTTATTCTTGATTTTTCTAACTTCAAATCAATTCCTTCCTTCAAACTCAAATCTTCGATTGTATCGATTTTCCATTCCAGCCTCGTTGGGGATAAACGACCCGGGAACATTCTATACTACTTCTCGGTTTTATTGATTGTTGATTTTTAGACTTATATATATATTGTATATTTTATTATATATTATATATATTTACAGTGTGAAAGTCACCAATCACAAGGCTTGGAGAGCAAGATGAATCAATGGCTATGAAGAAGATTTTGACATCTCTCACACAAGAAAAACACCTCTCACAGAAGAAACATAAGAAGAAGACCTAGAACTTTTATCTATCTTCTATAAATAGGACCTTGTAAGCCCATATGAGGATATTCAGTTTTTCCTAGCTTATTTCAAGTATTGTAACTCTTTTTAAGAATTAATAAAAGTTTGATGTTTTTAAGTAAAATTCTGTTTTTTATGTTCAAGTCTCATTTGAGTTAAAAAAAAAGGTTTTATAAGCAATCAGAAGCTCTTATTTACACTTTATTTAAGCTATTATACTTAAACAAGATAAACTTTTTCATAGTTTATAGAGTTTAAGCATTTTCACCAAAAATCACTCAAAAAGCTATTGTGGATGATAAACCAGATTTGGATGGGCTTATGGGTTATACTAGCTTGTGCAAACAAGCTACAGCTTGTTGATAAGCTCTTTTGAGCATGTGAGCCTTGTTTTGAGCAAAGGCTTTTGTAAGTTCAAAAATCCCTTTTAAAGCTTATTTTCTACAATTGCTTATTCTAGTGCTTATTTTCTGCTTATTATTGCTTACTTATGTTGTCTATTGCTTATTGATGCTTGCATATTGTTTAAATCTTTTTTTCATGTTTTTAGTATAAAACTGCCATTAATAGCTTAAAACTGCTTATTCTTATTTGCTTATTTCCAGTGCTTATCTATGTGTTATTATTGCTTATTTGTCCTTATTTGACCTATTGTTTAATCTGTTTTGAGTATTTATAAGTTATCTAAGTTTGTATCAAGTTTAAAATAGGTTTTATAAATTTATAGGGGTGTTTGGCACAAGCAGTACTAACTTGAGTTAGTACTGTTTGATTGATTTTGTCCTTGTAGTCAGTTTTATCAAGCCTAAATCTAGCCCAAAAGTCAGTTTGTTTTAGTTTTTAAAGTTTAAATCTCAAGTCTCAGGTTTTATCTATCAATGGTTTGAATCTGTGGTCATAGGAATTTGATAAACAGTTTATTTGCTTAGGTTCTTACTAGTAGCATTTTAGAGTAGATTTATTGCTTGATTTTGGTCCATTATACAGTAGGATATAATTAGTTCAAGTGTGCTTTTTTCTTTTGTTTTTAAGTCAAAATCTGTTAAGTGTCTTAGTATATTTTTATGGTTTTTTTCTTTAAGTCCAGTTTTCATTAGCAAATTTAGAATAGATTAAGTTTGTTTTAGAATCTAAAATTGATAGTACAAGCTTATTGGTGTATAAGCTCAATCTGTTTGAGCTTAGTTTGTTTTTAAAACTCTTTTTCATAGCTTAAAGTAGGGCTACACCTTGCCCTTTAGTCTTTTAGAAAAAACTAAAAAAATAGGATTTTAGGTAATCAACCTTTTTCGTTTGTCATTTTCTAGCTTATTAATGTTTCTAAGTGCTTAAATTCTGCTTTTTCTTATAGCTTGTAGTAGTAGCTTAATCTGTTTTTAGGTTTTAAGAATTATCTTATTGATTAAGTAGCTTAAAAACTAGCTTAAAAGTGTCCTCGTAGACTCTTTTTAGTTGAGTTTTAGCCAAACTGCTTATTTGCTTATTTGAGTGTTTAAGCTGTTAGGTTTGCTTAAATTGTATTTAAATTTGATTATTAGGTTACGTTTAAGGGTTTAGTTGCTTATCTAGTCTAAGTTTTAGCTTATAACAGCTCTTTAACCAAGTCAGTTAAGGCTAAAAGCCTTAAAGCCTTTTTAAGTAATATGTCATCTTTATTTAGCTTATTTCTAGCTTATGTACTGTGTTTTTATGCTTTTAACTGGCTTATTTGAGTTCTTTGAGGTCCAAACTTGATATGTTTTGTGCTTTTAGAGTTTTAGTCAAAGTTTAAGTAGCTTATTAATTATCTTGAAAATTGCGATTTAGTCCTTTTCTTTATTCTCAAACTGCTTAAATGCTTATATTAGGTTCAGCTTATTAGGTTTGCTTATTTGAGGTTTAGGTTTGCTTATTAGGGTAGGGTTAAGGTTCTTGTATCTTATTTGGCTTAGGTTTAAGCTTATTCGAGCTTATAAGCTAATTCAGTTAAGTTAAAAGACTTAAAGCCTTTAAAGTGAGTCTGTCACTTCAATTTGCTTATTGCTAGCTTATTTTTGAGTTTTAGCAAAAATTCTTTTTTTAATGTTTGTTAGTTTTGCTTATAGTTTAGCTTTTAAAAAAGAAAAATAAAAATAAGTTTTTTCAAAAAGGAAAGCCACAGGGTTCGAACCTGTGATCTCCCCCTCACTCAACCAACACCTTAACACCACCACACACTACCAACTGCCATGGGGACTTTTTCATTTATACTTTGTTTTATTTAATATTTAACCTTTCCTTTCCAGTTTTAGCTTATAAGCTTATCTACTTATTAACAGCTTATTTATAAGCTGTTTTTCAATCTTCTTATTTTTCTTGCATTCTTTATTGTTGAACGTACTTTTCCTAAATTTTTTAGTTTTTTTATAAATTAGTTTAATATTTTTAATAATATTTTTAGATTAAAACAGTTTTTAATTCATAATAAATTAAATAAAAGTAAAAAAAATAAAATTCTTTTTTCTAAAATTATTTTTAATCATTTAGGACTGTTAAAAATTAATTTTGCATTTTAGGGTTAAAATTTTAGAATTTAGGTTTTTAATGCTCATCCCGTTATCGTTTTCGTGTTTTAACCTTAATTGTTTTTGTTTTTAGCTTGCCTTTACTTGTTTTTGCATATTATTAGTAGAAATAGAATCCAAAAACCAAATCTTGCTTTATTCAAATCACGCAATCACAAACTTAATCCATGATTCTCAATTCACGCCTCGTCGGGATACGACTCGGGAAGGTTTTGAATTTTACTTTGGTCAAAAGTAATCTTCTTAAAAACCTTACGGAATACTTTACTTACTCCTACTATTATTTGATACTTTAGTTATATATTATATATATGTATTAAGCAATTATTATATGTATATTTATATAATTAAAGCTTAATAAATAAAATGAGGAAATAATAATAAAAACTGTGAGCTGATAAAAGTTTAATGCCTCTTGCCGGCTCACAACCGATGTGGCAGTCTTCAAAAGAAGGCTCATAAGTAAGAATAATAATCCGAGACTGATAAAAGTTTGCTGCATCTTGCCGGCTCACAACCGATGTTGCAGCCTTCAAAAAGGTCGAGGATTTTCTTCGTTTAAAGGATGTATAATTATATTAAGTGTAACATATGTGATTTATTAAATATAGGGAAAATCTCTTTTTCTTAAATTTAAATATGCTTTTGAACTAAGACTATTTTGTTTTAAGTTGTTATTTTTCTAAATAAATTGTTTATTTAACGGGAAGCCTAAGAGTTTTTGAAACCGAAGGTTCATGAGTTCCAATACTATTCTCTGTGGGGTGTCAAAAGCCTGGTCACCTAAGCCGGTCTCGACTGGGATGCGCGGAGAAGAAAGTCGCTTTATGGAATGATCTCGCCTTCAAACTCATAATTCTTGGGTGGAACGTGAAGCATAGAAATATTACAATTTTCTTAAAAAGGTTGATCCATGGTTGAAATTCAAAATAAGCACATTCACCTAATATATAATAATTATCAGGAGTGAAAAGTTTCACAAGTTACAAGTATGAGTAGTGTTAGCATCTTAACTTATATTTAACGGTGATTTCATTTTTAAGCTTGGTTTGGGACAAGTGAAAAATCGGGGACGATGAATTTATCTTTTTGGGCATTTTAGGATTGAAGTGCTTCTTGTTCTATGACCCTAATGGTTATGAAAATAACGAAAGTCCGAACATTCTAGTTGGCTAAAAAGAAAAGTATAAAAAAATGAGAAAAAGGGAAAATACAAAAATATGTGTGGTAATAAGTGTAAATATTTAAAAATGGTCAAAACGGGGCTTTTCAAAACTAATGATTCTTTAATTCCCCTTGATGAACACTTAGCTACTTTTCGAGGTAATTAGTCTAGGGGGATTGAGATTCTTAGTTTTCTAAAGTGTTTACTTATGGCATTGCGTGAGGACACGACAATATGGGTAAGTAAAACGTTAATCACTTAAAATAACAAGATATATTATGTATTCTTCATAACGGTACAATAGGAAATATATATAAATACTGTAGTAACATAAACGTTACACGTACTGCTATTGAAAAAACCTGATGCATTATTACTGATAATGTTTGTTTATGTGCAGGGAATCCATTAGTCAACCCAAACAGTACAGCCTCGTTCCTATTCCTATTTCTTCCCAATGAAACCGGGTGATTACCTTGCTCAAGTTGAAACTGTAGTTTTGCCACCAGTACCTTCAGTGAATGCAGGAGCATGCAAAGACTCTGACAAGGGTGGTGGTGGTTCATCGGACTTTGATCAATGTTACTGTTGATGTGGCAATAATGTTACTGTTGCTCGGGTCGGTCTGTGTCATATTTGTGGTAAAATCATTAACAGTTTGATACAATGTTGAAGAAAATATCGGGTCCACATTAGTTCTTGGGTTTGGGATTTTGACACGTGGAAAGGTGAATGAGAATATCAGTTGCTTATTTCCTTATAATATTGTAATCAAAACGCCTCATGACAAGTCTCATCTTAAACACTGGAACGAACAATTAGAAGAGCAAATGTAGAAAATTCATATTCGGTTTAAATTATGTATTCACAACTAATACAATATTCAGATTTTTACGTTTTAATATATATTCATTAGAAGAGCAAATGTAGAAAAACACTGGACCTGCTACCCGTGAGGGAGAGCTTGTGTTTGGTTTATTACTAACTGTATGTATGAAAAATAACCTTCAAAGAGACAGGAAAAGAGATGGAAAAAAATTACATGCATCCAGGCTTCTTCATTGGGTGCATTATGTTGCCTCCCACCCATCATCCACTGTGATTTGAAGTCTTCAAATCTTCATGTGGATCAGAATTTGAAAGTAAAGGTATCCAGCGTTCGCATTGAATAAATCATGTCCATGTTCATCTTTATAATGTCTAATGCTATAAAATTTCATTCTTTGTTTTACTAATAAAATGACCTTGTGTCACTTTTAATAGATTGGTGACTTTGGTCTGTGTCGTATCAAACAAGAAAGTCATGTGACAATAAAGGATGGGACAGGAATGGTATGGTTTGAAAAATCCTTACGGATTAATACCTCTAATAATATTCATTCATTCATTCGTATCTTCACAATCCCTAAAAAACATCTTTTTTCTCTATACTTTAAGGTTTTACTTACTTTTTTTTCACTCGACCAATGGATGAAACCTCATCCTTTACCTGGTTTTCCTATCATAATGTAAGAGCTTTTTTTGTTTAGCAAGCACACAAATACTATATTCAAGCAAGCCGTAAAACCAAAGGACAACCAAGTAAGACAAAGCATATACTAATGCTTGATTCATACTCTTAATATATTAAATGTAATTTGTATATGCTTGCAGTACTAAATGTACATTTGAGTCATGTTTCAGGCTCCATTGAACTACAAACTTTCATACTTATGGTATGCTACACAACTATTGATTTGGTTCAAGATAATTTTAATTCACTAATTGCCTTTGCTTTGCTGTTATACCAGTGTTCCCAGCATTTCCTTCAACTAATATAATAAATCTTATAGTTATTTGTATTTTTGTTTGTAGGCTCAATGACTACATCAAAAGGAACAGTAATAGCAAATTGCAAGCAAGAAGAAAATGGTAAGAGTTTTTTGTGGCTTCATACAATTTGTGAATCAATTATCATCAATGATTAAAAAAATGTTTGTGTATGCTTCAAAAACAATTATAAATATCGTTGCTTATATATTTTTTGGTGATTAAAAGGAGTAAGAAGAGTGAAAACGGAAGATGATTCCTTTGAAACCTCAAGGCAAAAGAGGCCATAGGTTGTAGGTGTTGAACCAGAAAAGATATATGGTTTTAGATATATGATTTTAGAGTAAATCTAATGCCAGAAAAGAAGTCAAAACTATCGTCTATTGTTCCGAGATAGCTTATCTAAAGCAAGAAATTCTCATGCCTTTTGGTTTTTAGCAGCTATACGTGGAAATCATCAGTTATACGTGGAAACTATAGCTAATTAAATCCGTATAAATTAAATAGAAAGAGGTACGAAAATAATCTGTATAATTCATTCCATTCTTGATCAGATAAAGGGCTTTAAGCCTTTAACGGTTCAAATCTTATGAAGGCTATGTAAATGGCAGGGTGATTTTCATGTGAGACCTTTTAGTAGTTTTTATATGTTTGTTGCTTTCGATAGTTTCTTTTGAATTCAACTCAGTTCACATCTTTGGTGTCTAATAAATTATCACTTACTTTTATGCAAGGTTGCGAGTCGTTCTAAGTCTAATCTAAGGTATGTGATGCTTTGTGTTCCATCGGGCTAAGGATTTGACTGATCTCGACATTGTGCATATGGACTAATGATTATATCATTTATGATACATGTAAGTTCTTTCCTTTCACTGCTTGAGGTTTCCATTTCTCTCCCTATAGAGATTAGATTAGCTATTCGTAATATACAAGTCTTTTAACAACAACGTTTAAAAAATGATAACTCTTATTTTTTTTATTACTTAATGTACAAGTCTTCTAATGTTTTTACATGACAATATTCATAAACTTAATAAAAATTCTATACAGTTACTTCAAAAACCATAAAATAATTGACATACATTGCTACTATGCTAAAAATAATATTTGTATAATATACAATTTATAAAAACCAATAATTACCAAAAACAAAAAATATAAATAATAATTACAAGTCATGCCCGCCCATCGGGCGGGCTTAGCCACTAGTAAACATATATAGTAATATAATATATATATATAAATAATATATATATATATATACATATATATATTATTAGTATATATAATATATTATAGAATATAGTAGTTGTGTGTTGTTGTTATTGTTAATTATAGGTGAAAAATATGCCTCGTGCTATTGCCGGTGATCACAAAAATACCCGTGCTTATATCCCAAAACTTTCCGCTGAACCAAACACCTCCTCCACTATTTCAAAATTCTTTAAATCAATTGAAAATCATTGTATTCATGAGGGTCGGGTCAAAAACCATCACAAATCAAAAAACATACCCACAATCATTGGTATGTGCTTAATTACACATACCTTTTACCTTTAAAAACGAGCTAAAATAACCAAAACGGACTTAAAATGCCAAATATATGCTTGTTTTCTAATTGTGTTGGCAGGAACGATACTAAGAAAAGGACGACAAACAAAGCCAAACGACAAAACCGGACATGGAATAGAAAAGACGTGAAAGACAAAGCCACTCGAAGCCGAAAAGTCAATCCAGTCCAAAAGTCAAAAAAAGTCAAAGTCCAAGTTTCCCCTGAGGCCAAAGTCAAGAAATATGAGTTTAGGGACTAAAATTGTAAATCCCTAAACTTATATTTAAAGAAGAAATGAGACAAAGGAAAAGACAAGGGCTGATTTTGCAAATCACTCGAAGTAACAAGTAGGGGGGCAAAACTGCCAAGTCCCCATACTTGTATTACACAAGGACGTGTAATGCAATAAGTGTTATAACTTTTGGGGACTCAATTTGCCAAGTCCCCAAAGTTATTTAACCACAAGGACGATGGATGCAACGAGGCATAACACCATGAAGGACCTAGCTTGCCAAAACCCCAAACCCATGCCCTGTCACCCCCAACCTTTATAACCTTTTTTTCCCGCCCATTTCAACTCCCAACGAACTCACGGGTTCACCTCAACCCTTTTACCCTGTAACCCCAATTCCACCATGGATAAAACTTTCCCCCCTCCTCCACTATCTTTCCCAGCTGTAAGATTTGCCAAAGTTGGCAATCTCACAACACCGCCAAGCTCATGTCGACCTACAAGATGACCCAACAAGTACCAAGGCAAAATTGAAGGCCAAGATTGAAGCTGTGAACACTCACACAACAAGCACAACTCTTTATGTGTCTACAAAGAAACACAAGAACTCAGAAGACAAAGAAGAGAGAGACCTAGTCGTATTTTTCTATAAAAGCCTTGTAAAAAGCACAATGTGGCAAAGTCAGTTTTAATAGTTTAAGTTAGTTTTATGTAATTTTACAAGTTTTTAGTCAAGTATAATTAGTTTTTAAAAGTTTCTTTGTATTTGTACTCCTTGTTTAATGAAAATTCAGTGAAAATTTTTACTTGTGTTCTAAGTGTTAAGTGTTCTTAAAATCTTTTAAGTTTTCATTTAAGCTACTATATAATTTGTCTTACAAACATTTTCACCAAACTTTTAAAAATTCAAAAGGAAATAGAAGGTACTGTTGGATAGAAAAGGCTAAGGAAGAATGAGCTAAATTTGGAAGTCTCATTGGGGTTAGCTAGTTAGCTTATTTATAAGCAAGGTAGTATTAGAGCTTATTTAGGTCTTCAAAGAATCTTTGAGGAAAGGTTCAAAGGTACATTTCTACTTAATTTTTGTTTTTTTACTGTACATCGCTATTTAGCTTAAATTTCACTATTAATATCTTTTAAGCTTATTAATGTGTATGAATGCTTATTAGTATGTTCATTTCATTTTTATGCAAGATGCTTATAAACTCCATATAAAGCTCTTACTGTCCTAGCTTAGTGTATCACTTAAATTTTATTGTGACTTTTTTTTATAGCTTATTAGTATTTATTAGTGCTTTAAGTATCATTAGGTTTTTAAAATTCAGCAAAACTAGTTTATAAGTTTTAAAAACCACTATCTAAAAATTAAATGGGTGTGTGGGGTCAACATCCAAAACGGGTCAAAATGGTTTTAAATTATGGGTTGAGTCATTTAGTGAATTTAAGCTTAAGTATTAAGGCATATTTAAAAAGTTGATTTAAAAGTTTTTAATTGTTCAAAATTGTTTTTTCAAAGCTTTTTAAAACCAATTTCAAAACTGAGACTTTTTGAAAACACCACAAGTGCTATTTAGTTAAGCACCTGTGAGATTTCGTATTAAGGTTCAAAAAGATGTGTTTTGTGTTTGTAAAAAAAGCTGTCAAAACCTTTTTGGTCTTTTGACTTTTGAGTCAAATCCCCCAAGCATTTTTAAGTGACAGAGGAGAGAAAAGAGTAAAAATCTAAAAACCAACACGTTTTTTCCACTGTCAAAATTCAGCAATCTAAAATGATTTTTAGAAGTCAAAATTTGGTGCATAAGTCCATAAGCTAGGGTACTCAATCTGTTTTAGCTTAATTTTTTGTTTAGAGCTTATTTGACAGCTTTTTAAAAACGTGTCAAATAACCCTTGAGTTTAGCTTAAATCTCCCCTGTTCCAGAGGGAGACTTTAAGCTCTCCATTGCTTTAGCTTTAAGTCCACTTAACCCCAATCTCTTGGCTTATTTTTTAAAAGCATAAGCTCTTATATAACTCTAAGTTTCTAGATCTTAGTGAGCTTATTTGATGGCTTCTTTTTAACCAAACTTGGCTTTTGACTTTTTGCATTACTTAGGTGTGAGGGTATAGCTTATTTTCCCTTTTCTTCTTATTGAGCTTTTCTCATAAGCTCTTTGTTGCTTCTCATAGCTTTTTAGGTTAAATTAGATAGTTTAGTTTGCTTATTTCCCTTTTGCTAGCTTATTTGAATGCCCACTTTAGTGTTTGTGCCCTTTAAGCTTTGTTTAAGCTTTGTTTAGCTTTTCTGTCATCATAAGCTCTTCACAGCTTATTTAGCCTTAAGCTTTTAGCCTTTTTAGCTTATTTAGATTAGTTTAGGTCCCCTTTAGCTTAATTATGTCCTAGTTTAGCTTATTTACCCACATGTCCAAAATTACTTAGTGAAAATTTTAGCTTTAAGCCAATATAAGCATTCTGTCGACTTTAAGCTTATTTTTAAGCTTATTTACAGCTTTTCGTAAAAAGTTGTAGTTGACAAAGTTGTTAAGCCCCACGAGCTTAACAACTTTGCTTTTTTGAGTTTTCGAAAAAAAAAAGAGGGAAAGACAAGAGGTCCGGGTGAGCAAGACTCGAACCCAGACCTCGTCGATCCTATCCCCCCTTTCTAACAACACACTCACCCTGCTCCCTTGGGACTTTTTCGTTATAGTCCAAGCTTTCCTCTTATATACATTTTTCCCCTTATAGCTTATAAGCTGTGATCAGCGTATTGGGCTTATTCATTAAGGCTGATTTTTTTGTTTTCTGTTTTTTCTTAAGATTTTTATAGATTAAAGTATTTGTATCAAAAAATTTCAGAATTTTCGTAATCATTTACTATTTTTTTATAATTTAATTTATTAAAACTTTTAAAATACCATAAAAAAAATACAAAAATTATCAAAAAATATTTTTTCTTTTTAGCAATTTTTTATTTTGTCATATAGTTTTGTAGAAAAAAATTATGTATTGCGTAGGTCCATTTTTACAATTTTCATTTTTAAAGAAACGGGGTCCGGGTACGTTTTGTGTTGACACGGTTATTGGTCAAACTAACTCCGTTCTTCGGTCTAGTCCTTTTTCATCTCGTTATTTATCCCGCAGCAGTAGTTTAAAGCAAAAATTCTTCGTAGGTTATTTAAAATTTTTAGGTTTTTCCCCTTTGTTCGGGATTCGTGCTTTCGTTTTTTAGCTTAATTTCATAATTTTTAGGTTTTTCTTAAACGTTTTTGTTTGTTATTATCTAATTTGACTTTTCCACACTCTCAAACCAATTCTCTTCTTCAAACTCAAATCTTCGACTGTATCGATTTTCCATTCCAGCCTCGTTGGGGATTTACGACCCGGGAACATTCTATACTACTTCTCGGTTTTATTGATTCTGCTTTTAGACTATTCTTACTATATATATTTTATATTTTATTATATATTATATATATTTTAAGGTGTAGTTTGACGGAATCAAAATTTTTTGGCGCCGCTGTCTGGGGAGGCTGTGAAACCGACTATCGTTACGTTTGACCATTTGTTTGAATTTGTGAATATTTTCTTTTATAAAAACATAAAAAGTACAAAAATATTTTTCATTTTCTTTTATTAGTATAATTATCAGATAAAAAACCAAAGAAAAAACCAAAAATATAAAAACATTGTCCATAAAAAAAGAAATAAAATTCACAAATTGGTAAAATACCAAAATATAATATTCTCAACTGAGGTATTATCATAATAACTTCCGGTGAACTTGTTGGTTCCCAACTCGAACAAAAGATTTAAAAACTTGCCTTTTGTGTCTCTTACGACGTACGGCTCACCTGAAAGGTTAAACAAACTTATAAGTGTGTATTAAGGAGGGGTGTTCGAGGAACTACGACCCGAAAGGAGAAATAAGCTTCGCGCTAATTCCTACTCCTCCGCTCACTGTGATTTATCTTTTTGAGAGCTACCGGAAGTATGTAAGATTTATTTGGTTTAAGTTGTCTTATCTCTTTGTCCCGTTAAAATACTTGTGAATAAATCATTGAAAAAACCAAAAAAAAAAATAGTGTAAATTTTTCTTTTTAAATATTTCCTATTGTGGCATGCTCACTCTTCTCAAGCCCGTAGACGTCGACAACCACAAATTCGACAAACTTCTGTTGAATCATCTAATCTTGAGAACCTGATAATCCTCCCATAGTTACGATGGCTGATAATCGTACTATGGCGCACTGTCGAAGCCCACCAGTGGGAAACGAGGATGCGAATAGTTATTCCGGAGAAATCACCGCGATAACTTAGAGAACAAGCATGTCTTCTAAATCATGTCCAACAAATAAGCAATTTTTTTGAAATGATAAAGAATACCCCTCATGCTCACATCTATTATTTCAACAAGATCACTTCTACTGATGAGATTCCGAACAGTACAAATACTGTCGTTTAAACCTTATGCTTATTCCCGTATTCTCTCGAAGGGGCAGCCCGATATGCTAGAAAAAGAAACCCCCTCGTCGATTGAAACATGGGATGATCTGTTTCGAAATTATTAACAAATTCTTCCCTCCCTTTTAAAACACAAATGCTCATAAATTAAAACACGAGATTTTCAGCAAAAATTTGATGAGACGTTTTTATGAGGCTTGGGATCGTTTCAATGATCTATAAGGGGATGCCCTCATCAGGGTTTTCGAAATTGCCATCAACTCGATACATTCTATAATGCCCTAAACTCAATTGATCAAAGACATTGAAACTCTGCTGCGGTGGTAACTCTTAGACAAAATGCCTCGAGAATGTTAAAAATCATCGAGAGCAAGTCAAATACGTCCAATCAAGAAAACAAAGCTGTTGTACGAAAATGAGTACAAGCTCTTCCACCCCGCAGTCTCCTCTGATGTTCTGAACTCAAAGACATGGTTCCGGGCTTAAATTCTCGACAGAAGAACCAAACCCCAGCTTTCGCCCCGTATAAGCGGTTGAACAAAGTTGTGTAACTGTGGGGAGGTCATTCTATCAAAACCGTCCATGCCACAACAGCAACCATTTTTACCATGACAATATTCCATGAGTAGGTGTCCCAGGCCGCTGCGGCCAATTTCAACCAAGCTAATCTGGTTATCGACCTCCGATGGTCTCAACCAAATTCGACCATCCTGTTTATCCTCCCATTTCAGAATCCTCATGCAAATAGTCAAAACAATTTCAATCGAGGAAATAACTTCAATCAAAAAACAGAGGAAACAGTTTCAACCAAGGTTAGATTTATCGACCTCCGATCAATCAACCAGTAGCTCATCAAGGACCTGCTCCTCAGACACACGGTGTGTCCAAAAACAGACTTTGAAAGATATTTCAACAGCCAATGATGCAGTGTTAGAGAAACAGCAAAACCAAGGTCAAACCCTGCAATCCCAAATGGCCAACTGACTAACATGCTTTCAAAATTTGTTACCGCAATACACTTCTACTTCCGGTTCTGGAACTCTTCCTGGAAACACTGTTACCAACCCAAAGGAGATATAAAAGGTATCACTACCCGAATGGTGGTAACCATCCAAGGACCAAAAGCATTAATCATAACGGCGAGGTGACAAAGGAACGATTGCCTCCTGCTAAGAACGAAAGCACCGAAGAACTCCAACCTCCTGTTGTTCAAGATTCAGCTCGTAATTCCAAATCCTGAGCCAAATGTTGCCCCTATTGTGTGCTCTGTTGATACTCCAGTCCCTAAAGCATCAATTCCATTTCCGTCAAGAAGAAATGATGAATCGCAAGAAAAAAGCTAACGACCAAGATCGAGAAATTCTATAAATCCTTATGAGATTTAATTCGAGCTTATACTTTACCGATCCTTATCTCATGCCTAAATTGCTTCAACTTAAAAACCTTAATTGGAAAACAAAGTAAAATTGAGTGAATTGGCAAGAAAACTCCTTTGAATGAGAACGTACAGCGGTCATCCTCAACAAGTTACAAAGAAACTTAGAGACCCTAGGCCGATTTCTGATTCCATGTGAATTTTACGTTACTACATACAACGCATTGGCCGATCTTGGCGAGCATTAATCTCATCCTATTCTGTATGAACAATCTATCTCTTCTTAATAGACCCCGACTTGCATGACACTATAACTATCTGACCGTTCGATCACTAAACCGATCGTATCGCTGAAGATGTCTTTGTAAAGTGGGAAAATTCCCAATTCCAGCTACTTCGTAGTTGTTATTGTTGAAACAGACCCCGAGAACCTTTAATTCTCGTGCGATGGTTTCTTTAAAACCATGTCATGCTTTGATAGATTGTTATGAAGGTGAGATTACCTTCGTGTTGCAGGAGGCCTTCACATTCAATCTGGACCCAAACTTCAAGATACACACTGATTACAACCATATGACGGTAAACAAAACGACGACATTGATATGGCATGTGATGAGATATTCTCAACGAGGTCTTAGATTTTCCAAACGGAATCGCGAGTGCAATCCCACTCCATATCTGAGCCTATTGTTTCCTACTGCTTCTCACACAATCTCAACTCTTTCGGGGACAGTGATTTTCTTTTAATGGAAGAAGCAGATTCGTTTCTTGCTCTAGAAGATGATCCAACTTCATCTGAAGTTGATCCAACTTATCAGGATCCTGAGGGGGACATCCTGCTTCTAGAAGCAATTTTGAACAGTGAACCACCACCCCCCCTCCCAAATCAAGAACAATATTTGCCTGGAGTTAGGAAAGAACTCAAACTCTGTGAAGCTAAAAAAGTAAATCGTATTCGTTGAGAACCTCCCGAGGTTGAACTCAAGGAACTGCCACCCCATCTTGAATACGCATTTTTAGAAGGTGACGACAAGTTGCCTGTCATAATTGCTAAAGACTTAAAAGATGAGGAAAAGGCAGCTCTTCTCAAGGTTCTCAAGTCCCACAAGCGAGCCATCGCTTGGAAACTCTCCGATATAAAGGGTGTTAGCCCAGAATTTTATACTCACAAAATTCTAATGGAAGAGGACTACGAACCATCTGTGCAAAGTCAGAGAAGGGTAAACCCAAAAATCCACGACGTTATCAAGAAGGAGGTTTGAAAAACTCCCTGACCGCTAGATTGATTTACAACTCTGACAGTCCCCTAGGTAAGCCCGATACACTGGTACCTAAGGAAAGGAGGTAATGACCGTCATCTCAAATGATGAGAATGAACTGATTCTACTCGATTGTCCACGATGCGAGTATGTATGATTACAGAAAGCTTAATGAAGCCCACCCGAAAAGACCGCTATCCGTTACAACCCATCAAGACCAAAATTTCCTCGTAAGACTAGCATGAAACCACCACAATGTTTCCTCGATGGCTCTCAGGGTTTATATTTCAGATCAATTGAACCCAAAAGATCAGAAAAGACAACCTTAACTTGCCCATACAGCACTTTTGCTATCGTCGCATGCTTTTTGGGCTATGCAATGCTCCGGGTACTTCAAACGTGTATGATGCAATCTCCACGATATTGATTGAAAAAACGATGGAAGAGTATTTATGGATTGACTTTTCGGTCTTTGGGACTCTTCTCTACTGCCTATCCCATTTGGAAAAGATGTGAAGCGGTGTGAAGACACAATTTGTCTTTTAAACAGGGAGAAGAGCCATTTTTATGGTAATGGAAGGCATTGTTCTCGGACACAAAATTTCTAGTCGGACTTGAGGTGATAGAGCTAAAGTCCGAAAGTAATAGCTAAAACCCCTAATCCTACTACTGTCAAAGGTGTCCGTATTTTCGGGCCCGCCGGTTTTTACGACGATTCATTCAGGACTCTCAAAATTGCCCGGTCCAATGACTCTTTGGCTGAAAAAGAGACTCCATTATCTCTCTAAAGAGTGTATCGATCCTTTAATACACTCAAAAGAAAATAACTGAGGCTCCGATCTTAATTGCTCCGACTGGGACTTACCCGTGAACTGGAAGTGCGATGCTAGCGACTTCGCAATTGGGGCAGTTCCTGGCAAAGAAAAAACAAGCATTTCCAACCTATACACTATGCTAGCAAGACTATGAACGAGGCTCAAACTCATTACACTACTACCGAAAAGGAATTACTTGCCGTAGTGTATGCCTTTGAGAAATTCCGGTCATATCTTGTTATGTCCAAAAGCATAGTGTATACTGACCATTCTGCCATCAAGTATCTCTTTGCCAAGAAGGGGCTAAGGCAAGACTCATGCTGTGGATCATATTTCCAAGAATTTGATATTGAAATTCGAGACAAAAAAGGAGCTGAGAATCTCGCCGCCGATCATCTGTCCAGACTTGAAAATCCTCATCAAGACAAACTCGAGAACAAAGAAATCAATGAAGCATTTCCTCTCGAAACTCTTGGTTCTATTGCTCTTCAAGATCAAAGTACCCCATGGTTTGCAGATTTTGCAAACTACCATGCGGGGAAATTCGTTATCAAGGGAATGACATCCCAACAAAAAAATAAATTCTTCAAGGATGTCAAACATTATTTCTGGGATGATCCCTTCCTGTTTAAGATCTGTGCTGATCAAGTGATAAGACGTTGTGTTTCTGGGCAAGAAGCTTTAGACATTCTCAAAGCTTGCCACAGTGCCGACTGGGTACACTATGGTGGCCAATTACACAGCAAGAAAAATCTTCGATTCAGGATTCTATTGGCCCACCATCTACAAGGATGCCCATGACTTTGTCACCCGTTGTGACATTTGTCAACGTCAAGGAAAAATTACGCAACGTGATGAGATGCCACAAAACTCTATCCAAGTTTGCGAAATCTTTGACATGTGGGGCATTGACTTTATGGGCCGTTCTCCGCTTCAAGATGGAACAAATATTATACACGTGCAGTTGATTACTTATCAAAATGGGTGAAGCGAAAAGCGCTTCCCCACCAATGATAGCCCGAGTTGTTTTTAAATTCATAATTCTCTTCTCCGATTTGGTGGCCCCTCGTGCAATCATAAGTGATCGCGGTACCCATTTTTGCAACGACCAATTTACGAAGGTCATGCTTAAATACGGAGTTACTCATCGTCTCTCCACCGCGTATCATCCACCAAACTTAGTGGACAAGTTGAGGATCTCCAATCGGGTTTGAAAAGTATTCTGAAAGGACCGTAGGCGAAAATCGTGCCTCTTGGTCGGATTAAATTTAGATGAATGCACTTTGGGCTTCCGCAACAGCTTAAAAACCCCATCGGGTGTACTCCATACAAATTAGTGTACGGGAAGGCATGTCATCTACCGATTGAGTTGGAACACAAAGCTTATTGGGCCCTTAAGCATACCAACTTTGATATCAAAACCGCGGGTGATCACAGAAAAATTCAACTCAATGAACTAAATGAACTTCGTGATCAAGCCTACGAAAACTCTTTAATCTATAAAGAGAAAACCAAGAGGATCCACGATGCTAAGATCAAAAACCGCGTTTTCAACGTTGGTGATCGTGTTCTCCTCTTCAACTCTAGACTGAAGATTTTCTCGGGCAAATTGAAATCCCGTTGGTCCGGACCATTCACCATTGTCCAAGTTTTTTCCCTTATGGCACGTCGAGTTATCTCAAAACTCCGGGCCCAACTTTAAAGTGAATGGTCATCGTATAAACACTACTTTGGAGGGGACTTATCCAACCGAGTTGGTCCGGATCTCCAGACGTTCCCCATGGACCAATAAATTCGGGGGACGGGTCAAGCATAGCGACCTTAAACAAGCGCTTCGTGGGAGGCACCCCATGCTTATCAGTAGTGTAATAAATAAGTGTTTTTGTATGAAAGGTTTAACATTTTCCATACCCGTAGTTTTGTCTTGTTTTTGTGTGCTTTTGTGTTGTATGTCCAGGATTTCTCGGGTGAAGACTCTCGTGCTTGCAGTATCCACAAGAGTTTCACATCCTCACTTCAATTGGAATCCAGTATCCAAATATAATCCAACTACGTTTTATCTTTTTGGCACACTTTCATAATGGGCCTTAGATTTTACGTAGAAACCCCTTTAAACATCGAGGACGAGTTTAGTCTAGTATGGGGGATCCTTCGTTTGATTTTTGCCTGCAGTCGTTGTTATCACGTAATCCCGTTTTTACCACCAAATTTTTGCAAAAATACCAAAAAATGAAAAAAATTTAAAAATTTTCAAAAATAAAATAAGTGTTTTGTCACAGTTTTGACTTTCCTAATGGGTAGAATGAGAATAATTTTTGACTCGATCGGGCGTGTTGAGCCCTAGCTAGTTCCTCAACTTACCACTGGTAGGCTAAGCTTTCACGAATTCGATTGCTTCGAATTTTAATAAGGTGAAGAACAAGAAATGATAGAGTTAAATATAAGTTTATGTGCTGAACAAAAACTTATATGAGTAACTTGTGGCTTTTTCTCCCATTAGCTTCTAATCCACCTAATCATACGTGCTCAATTCAATTCAACTAAGTCAATCAATGTTTTTAGAAAAAGCTTCAAATTTGTAACTTGATTCTTTAAAGCGAGATTTTTCTGTTCTTAATAATTCGAAAGTTAAAATGCCAAAGAAGCATGATCAAGTATAATGCCAAAATGCATGACATGGAAAATGAAGCCAATAGAGCATACATTGTGATTATATGGAACAGAGTAAAAGATGTTCGTGATATCCCACTCCGCTAATAACAAGGTGGAGGTTTCAAACTAAGACATCTACTTCTTAAGGATTGGTGTGTTTGATATCTCACCAGGAAGCGAGTCTAGAGAGGGTTCAAACTAAGACACTTATCCTTAGCCATAATATTAAGAAGGTGTGATGTGATCTCTCCACTTCGCAAAGCAACGGGGGAGGTTTTTTTCAAACTAAGAACATCGGTCGTTGGTTGTGATATCCTACTAGGGAGCGAGGCCTAGTAGGTGTTCACACTAAGGCAACACATTCCAGCTTTTAAAACTTATATGATTATAATGATGAAAGATGTTTTAAAAAGTTTATAGTTAAAATCTCGTTCTTTAAATCAAGTCACAAGGTCCTAAAAAGTTGTTGCTTGAGTCATGATTCACTGAATCACGACTAAGGGAAATAAGTGGATCTATGGTTAAGTAGAAATGAGTTACACACATTTAATTCATATATTTCATGTTGGGAGTTAAAAGTTCACAAGACATAAGTATGAGTGCGTGGCATATTAGACTTATATTGACATGAATCTTGTTTAATGCTTGGTTTGGAACTAGTGAAAAATCGGGACGTCGAATTTAACCGCAGGAATCCGTGAGATTATTACTATGGGCGTTTCTCATTCTATGATCCCAATGTTGATATAATAAAGGAAGTCAAACAGGAAGTCGAGAAAAGAAAAAGGAAAATCCAAAAATATTAGGGATAGTTAGTGTACAAATAAAAAAATGGTGAAAACGGGACTTGTCAAAGCTTTTGATTCTTTAGTTTCCCTTGACGAACACTTAGCTACTTTTCAAAGTTATTAGTCGAGGGGGATTGAGATTCTTAGTTTTCGTAAATGTTTACTTCATAACATTGCGTGAGGACACGGCAATACCTTAGTATGGGGGATTTTGGTATGTGCTTAATTACACATACCTTTTACCTTTAAAAACGAGCTAAAATAACCAAAAACGGACTTAAAATGCCAAATATATGCTTGTTTTGCTAATTGTGTTGTGCAGGAACGGATAACTAAGAAAAGGACGAAAAACAAAGCCAAAACGACAAAACCGGACATGGAATGGAAAAGACTGTGAAAGACAAAGCCAAATCGAAGCCGAAAAGTCAATCAAGTCAAAAAGTCAACAGAAAAGTCAAAGTCCAAGTCAACCCCGAGGCCAAAGTCAAAAAATATGAGTTTAGGGACTAAAATTGTAAATCCCTAAACTTATATTTAAAGAAGAAATGAGACAAAGGAAAAGACAGGGGCTGATTTTGCAAATCACTCGAAGTAACAAGTAGGGGGGCAAAACTGCCAAGTCCCTTTACTTGTATTACACAAGGACTTGTACTGAAATAAGTGTTATAACTTTTGGGGACTCAATTTGCCAAGTCCCCAAAGTTATTTAACCACAAGGACGATGGATGCAACGAGGCATAACACCATGAGGGGCCAATTTTGCCCAATCCCCAAACTAATCCCCTGTCACCCCCAACCTTTATAAACCTCATTTTCCCGCCCATTTCAACTCCCAACGAACTCACGGGTTCACCTCACCCCTTTTACCCTGTAACCCCAATTCCCCCATGGTCAAACCTTTCCCTCCCCCTCCACTACCTTTCCCAGCTGTAAGATTGCCAAGTTGGCAATCTCACAACTCCCCAAGCTCATGTCGACGACCAAGATGACCCAAACAAGTACCAAGGAAAAATTAAAGGGCCAAGATTGAAGCTGTGAACCACTCACACAACAAGCATAACTCTTTTATGTGTCTACAAAGAAACACAAGACAAGAAGACAAAGAAGAGAGAGACCTAGTCGAATTTTTCTATAAAAGCCTTGTAAAAGCCATTGTGGCAAAAGTCAGTTTTAAGTAGTTTTAAGTTAGTTTTATGCAGTTTTACAAGTTTGTTAGTCAAGTATAATTAGTTTTTAAAAGTTTCTTTGTATTTGTACTTGTTGGTTAATGAAAATCCAGTGAAGATTTTTTCTTATGTTCTAAGTATTAAGTGTTCTAAAAATCTCCTAAGCTCACATTTAAGCTATTATATCATTTGTCTTACAAACATTTTCACCAAACTTTTAAAAATTCAAAAGGAAATAGCAAGTTACTATTGGATTAAAAAGCTAAGGATGAATAAGCTAATTTGGAAGGCTTATTGGGGTATAGCTTAGTTTAGCTTATTTATAAGCTAAGGGTAGTATTTAGAGCTTATTTAGGTCTTCAAGGAATCTTTTTGAGGAAAGGTTCAAAGGTACATTTTCTACTTAATTTTTTTTTTACTGTAGCATAGCTTATTTAGCTTAAATTTCAGCTTATTAATATATTTTTAAGCTTATTAATGTGTATGAATGCTTATTAGTATGTTTCATTTCATTTTTTTGCAAGATGCTTAAAAACTGCCATATTAAGCTCATTTCTGTCCTAGCTTAGTGTATCAACTTAAGTGCTTATTTGACTTATTTTTTAGCTTATTAGTGTTTATTAGTGCTTAAGTATCATTAGAGTTTTTAAAATTTCAGTAAAACTTAGCCTTATAAGTTTTTAAAATCACCTTTTAAAAATTAAGGGGGTGTTTGGGTCAGCACTCAAAACGGGTCAAAAAGGTTGTGTGCATGGGTTGAGGTAACTTAGTTAGATTAAGCTTAAGTTTTAAGCTTGTCTTAAGCTGTTTTTAAAAGTTCTAAGGTTTTAAAATTGTTTTCCAAGGATTTCTAAACCACTTTTTAAACTGTGACTTTTGAAAAAAGCCACAAGTGCTTATATTCATAAGCACTTGGGAGTTTGAGTTTAAGTGTCAAAAAGTGTGTGTTTTGTGGTGTTAAAAAACTGTAACAAGCCCCTTTGTCTTTTGACTTTGTAAGTCAAAAATCACCAAGTGTTTGTTAGTAGCAGTTTTAAAAAACTCAAGGGCCCTTTTTCACCTTCAAAATTCAGCAAGATAAAATGCTTTTTAAAAGCCAAAAGTTTGTGCACAAGTTCAATTGCTAGAGTAATCCATCTGTTTGAGCTTAATTTTTTGTTTAGAGCTTATTTGACAGCTTTTAATAAGCTGTCAAATAAGCCCTTGAGATTAGCCTTAAAGCTCCCCTGGTGCAAAGGGGAGACTTTAAGCCCCTCTTTCTTAGCTTTTAAGTCCACTTAAGCCCAAGTCCTTGGCTTATTTCAAGAGCTTATAACCCCTTAGATAAGCTCCTTGAATTTCAGCCTTTAAAGAGCTTATTTGTTGGCTTATTTTTAAGCCCAAACTTGGCTTTTGACTGTTTTTGCATGACTATAGTGTAGGATTGCTTTTTTTTTTAGCTTTTACAGCTTATTTAGGTTTAGATTTTAAGTCCCTTAGTGCTTATTAGGCTAGTTTAGGAGTCTCTTAGCTTATTTAGCCTCCTTTTACCTAGCTTATTTGTCCAAAACCTTAAGTCCTTTTAGCTTTTAAGCTTTATTTTTAGTTTCTGTCATCATAAGCTCTTCACAGCTTATTTAGCCTTAAGCTTTTAGCCTTTTTAGCTTATTTAGATTAGTTTAGGTCCCCTTTAGCTTAATTATGTCCTAGTTTAGCTTATTTACCCACATGTCCAAAATTACTTAGTGAAAATTTTAGCTTTAAGCCAATATAAGCATTCTGTCGACTTTAAGCTTATTTTTAAGCTTATTTACAGCTTTTCAAAAAAAAGAGGGAAAGACAAGAGGTCCGGGTGAGCAAGACTCGAACCCGAGACCTCTCGATACGATCCCCCTTTCTACAACACACTCACCGCTGCGCCCTTGGGACTTTTTCGTTATAGTCCCAAGGGCCTATTCTCTTATACACATTTTTCCCCTTATAGCTTATAAGCTGTGATCAGCTTATTCGGGGCTTATTCATTAAGCTGATTTTTGTTTCTTATTTTTCTTAGGATTGTTATAGATTAAAGTATTTTGTATAAAATTTTCAGAATTTTTCGTAATCATTTACTATTTTTTATAATTTAATTTAGTTAAAACTTTTAAAAATTCATAAAAAATACAAAAATTATCAAAAAAATATTTTTCTTTTTTAGAAAATTTTATTTTGTCATATAGTTTGTAGGAAAAATTTAAAAGTTTTCGTAGGGTCATTTTTACAACTTTTCATTTTTTAAAGAACGGGGTCCGGGTACGGTTTTTGTGTTGACTCGTTTTTGGGTCAAACGAACTCCGTTTTCGGTCTAGTCTTTTTCATTCTTCGTTATTTGTCCCGTAGAGTAGTTTAGAAGCAAAAATTTCTTCGTAGGGTTATTTTTAAAGATTTTAGGTTTTTCCCCCTTTGTTCGGGATTCGTGCTTTCGTTTTTTAGCTTAATTTCATAATTTTTAGGTTTTTCTTAAACGTTTTTGTTTGTTATTGTTTAATTTGACTTTTCCACTCTTTCAATTCAATTCTCTCCTTCAAACTCAAATCTTCGACTGTATCGATTTTCCATTCCAGCCTCGTTGGGGATTTACGACCCGGGAACATTCTATACTACTTCTCGGTATCATTGCTCTTGTTGATTTTTAGACTTATTTATATATTTTATATTCTATTATATATTATATATATTTATAGTGTGAAAATCACCAATCAGCTACATAGGCCAGTGGATCAACAATACTTGTAGACTGCTCCTGTTTCTTGAGAGTCTTTTTGGCATGAGGCTCATAGGCTTTGAGATGAGTATAGATCTGAACATAAGGTGTGGTTGAGATATCCATGCTCTGTTTGACATTAGTCACATACTTACCCCAATAAGCCGGAAGGTTGTTGACAAACTTGGTGTTCATCTGATGAGTTGGAATGTTTAGCTGAGTAATCTTCATGTCATTCACAACGCATTGTGGAAACGACAAAGTAGTCATGAATTGATCATTTCCAATAGCACGAAAAGCGATTCGTACTCGATCAAGAAGATCTTCCTTCCTTTGTTGAATAGTCCTACCTGATCCTTGGCATGAGCATCTCCACATTATCCAAATCTCCTTGCACTACTTGTTTGATTTGTAGGTTTGTAGAAAGATTTGTCTGGGAAGACCTTGACTAAGGATGATTTCACTTGAATATCAGCCATCTCAATTGTTTTCCTCTTCAGACTGAATTCCGAGATCAAGTTCTCCCTCGTCCGGCACAGCACAGAATCATTAGTGGAGGATCAGTGATCATAGGTGAGTTAGGTCCATTCTGATAGATTTTCTCATAACACTTGCCATTGGGTTTCCGCGAATTACTGTTATACGAAACTTCCAAGAATCGTAGTCACTTTCAAACCAACAGAGTGGCGAGTATCGGTACCCGCAGCGTTTGTTTCTTCATTTTGAAGGCCATTTTGATTAAGTATACGAACGGATCGCAAGTGATTGTTTGAGTTGATTGATTGTGTTTTGTTTTTGTTGTTGTTTGAATTATTTTAGTTTTCTTCAAGAAAGTCCAACTCGTTCGATCCTAGAGAAATTCGAGCTCGTTCGGTTCACACTTAGAGTTACCACTAGTTCGTCCTTGAAAGACTCTGCTCGTATCGAATATCCTCCAAGGATTTGCTAATTCGGTCCTTGAAGTATAACCTAGTTCGGTCCAAAATCGAAAGTCCACTAGTTCGGTCCTCAAAGGAGTTGCTTATACGAGACCTCTTCTATCGAACGTCCCATTGTCGAATCCACTCGTTCGAATTGACTTGTTTCGAATGTCTTGTCGATCCTAGTGACCCGTTCGAGTGTCGTTTCGAATCCTGTATGTTCGAAATGTTATGGTTCGAATCTCTGTCGTTCGAATGTCTAGTTCGAGTTAAATCCTGTCGTCGAAAGAAGTCTTGTTCAGGAATGAGCTGCCTTAACGACTTAGACTCGTTCGAAGCTAGAATACTTGAACTCGTTCGATCGTATCTTGTTGAAGCTTGTTCGATCCTCCCTTGTTCGATCCTCCCTTGTTCGATCCTTTTGTTTTCCACTCGTTCGATCCTCTCCCCTCGTTCGGTCCTCTAGATCGAATGACTCGTTCGGTGAGCACAAAAACACGAAACCAAAGACCCCCTTTTTTTTTACTACTTTTCGAAACAAAAGGAATGAACAAAAAAAATCACGAGATCGTTGATTGCTAACAAGATGGTTTGAATGATATTAGATTAAACATAAACCATCTTTGAATCAAGAATTAAAACAAACAAATAATCAAAAACATAAACCTTTTTTTTTCGAAATCAATAGAAAAAAAATACAAAACCAAATCAATACATCAATCTTGTAGGCTCTTGATACCAATTGTAGGATCCCTAGATCATTCCATGGATGAAATCACAAGATCAATGGCAAATGAAAGATTAAACATTAAAGAACTTTTTTTTCAAAAAAAGAACAAGAGTTGCTACAAACCCCTAAGATGAAAAATAATAATGGAGTAGCTAACCTAATTTTGACTAAACTAGGTGTATTTATACTAACTAGGGATTAGCCTTTTGGGCTTTATTTTGGGTTTTTACATCGTAGGCCCGTATACATAATAAACATTAATTAACATTGTACTTTCGAGCAGACTTTTGTCTTGTATCTTCGATGTGACCGAAGCTTCTTTGTTCGGGTCCATTTATGTGAACCTAACAGAGGAGGTGGAGGAACTCTTGGAGGAGGGGATGTTGGTGAGTTCAAGTAACCATTTGTTGATGGTGATGTGGATGAGGTTGGTGATTTGGGTGTTTACTCAATGGAGGAAGAGGAAGTACCTTTGGTTGATGGTGTTTTTGAGGGTGCATTAGGAGCACTAGGTGATGAGAGTTGATGCTTGGGTGATGGGGTTTTGGTGTCATCTTGAGTTAAATCCACAAACAATTATTTTGGTGGAATGATGTTGATTTTTGGTTTTTTGGAAGCTTTGGAAATGGAAGCTCTAGTGGATGCCATGGTGGTTTATGTTGGTTGATAAAGGATGAAGAAGATGGTGAAGTGGTGATATGCATTTAGAGGGAATTTATTAGAAGAAATGGTTTAGAAATGGAATGAGTTTGAACTAGTTTAGGATCTTCCAAAAAATGTAACGACCAAACCCGCCCCGGAGAGTATGGTCCGAAACGTCATAATTTGGTGTCATATCAAAGCTTAATAAAGGCATAAGTAATATAGTAAAACATAGGTCAAGGAGGAAAGCCAGAATCAAACATCGACTCCCAATTTATGAGATAAACAGAAATAACGTAAAAGAAGTCTAAAGGTCGAAACATGTGTCAAGATAGTATAGCACATCAAGAATGTCTGCGATGAATGAAAGGAAGCTAATTGGGTCATTCCTATAGCACACACTATCTCTGCCCAATCTCCCTCCTAGTTACTGCCGTACATAAGAAAGAGAAAGAAATTCGGTATGAGCATATCGAATAAGTGAACGGATATAATAAACATTGTAAGTAATAAGTTATGAATACCTGGATATTAAGTTTAAAGCAGCGGAAAGATAAAAGGAGTGTAATGGGGAAACCTGGAGAATGCGTCATGAAGAATAAGAATATAAACATGTATGCGATGGTGAATACGAAGTAAAGTTGTCTTGAAATATCATGGTTAGTATGAATAAATTTATAATGGTTGCACTCGAGATCATATAATTCATAATGTCATAATAATATGTCGTGAAATACATGCATATAATAGAGGGGCCTGCCTCAACTGTATTAGAGGGGTGACCTCTTATGAATATTATGGGGGGGAGGGATACTGCTCCAATGTGATGGATGTAGAGACACACCAACTATCACCATGAAAGGTAAAATCGTTATACTCGTGGTGACTACCAGTTCGCCAGGAATAATATGGGCCAATAAATGACAAGTTTTTCTAGGGAACTTGATAAGGGAAGCCTGCGGGTTTTCAAGCTCTATCGCGTTTAGAGTCGTGGTATAAGGCTGCCGCTGGTGGCGACGGTCTTAGGGTCAGAATGTTGTGGGGGGTTTGTATGGGTTATCTTTGGTGCATGGTATATATAGCTAGGGCAATAGCATTAGTATGAATTAAAACATGTCATGGGATCATGGCAAAGACATAATAATATGGGGAAGCATTGCAGTTCTGGGTGAATATGGAGAAGACAAGAATGTCCTTACTGATAGATGGAATAGCCGTACCTTATGTCCAGCTGTAACGGGAAGAGATGGATAAAGAGATGGAAGCTACTCCTGCTAAGCGTATCATCATGTTAAAGGAATATATAAGTTACTTGTTCATGATTTAGGTTACTTTCCTTTTTTTGTAACTTTCTAATTTTTTGTAACTTTCTATTTTTAGTAACTTCTATAATTTGCTTGATTTCTTGATTTGTACGGTTCCATGATTTTACTATCCATGATTAGTATGTTTCTTGTTTAGTGTTCTTGTTATATGGGTACTTTCCAAAAATTAGCAGCTTCTAATTATAGTATGTTTTCAAAACTAGACTTTCCTTAATAAAATTTCAATAAATTGATAATCTTTCACTGATTTATTGTTTCCATAATTAAATTCCAAAAATTGTTCTTCTAAAATATAGCAGGTTTTTATATATAGTAAGTTTCCATAGTAACATGTTTCTATAAATTGCAGGTTTCTATAAATAGTTAAAGGTTTAAATAAATAATTCAAAATGAATTTTTATCCCCCGCCCACTCTTTTTTTCTCAGATCTTAACTCAAAAGATATAACATGATTAAATCAGACCCAAAGTTTCAACAATTACAAAAAAGTCCTGTATACACTGTTTATACTAGCTAATTAGGGTAAACAATTTATTCACTAATACCCTTAATTTGAATTTTTCCTAAGCACAACATATTTATTTTCCCAATATTGGCCATTAATTAAAACTGGACAAAATAATCAAACCCTAACACTATCATTTTACCATTTTTCTTTCTTTTTCCCTTTTTTGAATTCGTGTATACACAAATATAATCCTTCAACAATGTCTTCGAATCATTTTTAATTATTCCAACAATTTTTCTGAGTTATATTGAGGTATGAAAACAAACCTCAAAAAAATATAAATTAAATTTTACAATTATTTTATATGGGACGTATTTCATTTTCATTTCTAAATTAGGGTTTTGAATATGTTTCAATTTTATAAAATCATAATAAAGTGATGACCACTTTTCACCAGTTATTATAACATATTAATATGATCGAATAAGAGTTATAAATTTTCCTTTGACTGGCCTTGATGATTTTATGATTTTATGAAACCGGTTGTGATTTTCGAACCAACAACAATAACAAAATCGATTCAAGCACACACCACAGCTTACACTATTTTTCCAACACTCCTTAACAATTTAAATAGTTTAGAAAATCGTGCATGCCCTGGATGTATTCTTTTATGCCGCACTTATTTATTTAGGGTTTTGGTTTTTTTTGTTTTTTACTGATTTTAGCAATTGAAAAAAAAAAACGTAAAAAAGATATAAATAACAAGTTTGGCGAGTCCTATGGAGCTTTCAAATAGTATTAAATCAGATTTTTTATTATCATAATTTTAAGTCCCTTTTATTTATCTATAATTTTTTTAATATTATTAATAATGATAATTAATTTATTTTTTAATATTAGGCATATATACTATTTTTTATAATTTTAATTAAAATTTTTTTTCCCTGTATATACTTAAGTTATTTTGAGTCTTACAAAAATTTCATAATTATATATATTTGTATTTTCATTACTTTTCTTAATTTTAATAAAATTCTATTTAAGCTTTTATAGTTTTTCTTGCATTAGGGTATGTTCGGTAATTGTACACTTATTGAAATTTTTAGTTTTTACAACTCCTTCCCCCATTAACGAAAATTTTCATCCTGTATTAGAAAACATGATTCAGACTGAAAAGAACATACTAGATTCATGGAAGAAAATGAGGATAAGAAGTCCGTTATGATCCTCGGTCTCACCAGTAGCTTACCGCTCGGGATGATTCCTACAAGAAATTTTGACAAATGGGATATTAGTCTTGTTCCTCATGACTCTGTCCTGATGGTATAGATAGACTCAGGCTCTTCCGATATAAGATTTAAAACTCCCTTACGGAGCGGAATCGAATGGATAAGAGACATCGTGAGAGGGATTGATACTTGTATCCTCTGAGTAATGATACATGACAACACATTGTGAAACATGAGATAGCTGAGGATGGTAAAGACAAACGATAGGAAAACCTCACCAATGCGATCACGAATTCTCAAACGGTCTATGAAACAGAGGACTAAGCTTGCCTTGATACCAAAACGCCTGACTCAAGTGTAGGTGATACTTTCAAGAAAACTTGTTCATCCCCGGTGGACTCTAAGCTCTGCGATGTTGTCGGCGTAACTATTTGGAGAGTCTTGAGCTTCTTAAGATTTCCTGGCGGTGACGACCCTTTTTATTGTCACCCATCAATCTCCGGGTCCTCAAGAGATACGTTCACCGTCTTGTGATTTACCATCAAATAGGAGAAAGACGTTTCCTACATACAACAATCTCAAAAGGAGCAGTTTTTAAGCCTGCATGCCAACTGTTATTGTAGGCAAACTTACTAGACATATATAGTCATCCCATTTCATGCCCATTCTAAGACATGAACGTGAAACATTTCCTCTATTGTATGAATCGTACGCTCCGACTGATCCGTCACGGTATAGGATGAAATCTGTACTAAACTTGAGCCTGGTTCCCCAAGCTATTATAATCCTTTCTGAACGTGGACGTGACAAACGTGGATCCCTATTGTTTCGGATCCGTGACGGGCTGTACCGTGTATTTCGAACTATTTCTTGGTTGGAATTTCTGCAAATTCTACTTAACGGGGTAATCCTTACGGATAGGAAGAAATGTGCGATATGTCAAGGACTCTACAACAACCCAGATAGCATTCGTGCGTACTTTGAAGTCCGTGGTAATCTGGGTAACAAATCCATGGATAATTTCATCCCACTTCCAAACAGGAATCTCTAACGCGTTGCAATAGCCCACTTGCACGTTGCGTGTTCAATCTTACTGATGTCATGTTACACTTTGCCACAACGTAGCACAATCGCGATTCATCCACTCCACCAAAAGGTTGCTTGAGATCGTGATACATCTTCAATCGAACCTGGCATGATCGAAAATGGAGAACTATTGAGCCTCAGTCTAAAGGCTTCTCGATGTGTAGGATCATCTAGTACGCATAATTTGTACCTGTCACTAAATGGCTGTCTTCAAAGCGAAACTCGGTTGCAGATCATATTATTTGAATAATGCCCAGATGTCTCCGTTCATCCTTTGCGCTGCCTTAATTGGAAATTATGGTTAGGCTCAAACCCTCAGACTAGCCCAGAACCATTATGTATTAGAACACATAACTCGTTATTCAATCGCTCAAGGTCACGATTATCTCTTCTTCCACCTTGATTCCAGCTATCATACCGACTTCCTACTCAAGCATCAGCCACCTATTTTGCATTTACCCGGATGGTACTGAATGTTGGAGTCATAACTCCTTTTATGTACACTCAAACACAAAACGTCTCTGTTCATATTCAATTATGCTGGAGTGGAAAATGTATTTTGAGACTTATTATGATCGGTAAAAATATCACATGATTCGCCATAAAGATAATGTCTCCAAATTTTTAGAGCGGACGAAAATGGGCTCTAACTCAGATCTTGAGTAGGATAGTTAAACCTCATAGGGCTTTAGTTGTCGTGAGCATAGGCATCATTTCCCATGCTGCATTGAGGACAGACCCCAATGTCCCTTCTTAGAAGCATCACTGTAAATCTGAAATCACCTGAACAGAGGAAAGAGTAAGAATAGGGAAGAAACCAAACGTTGATTACGCTCTTTAAGTCTTTTCTGTCTCTTGTTCTATACATACTTCTCACTTTTCGCATAAGCTTGGTTAACGGGTAAGGCTACGTGGAAACCTCTTCTGAATCTGCTGGGTAATAATTGCTATCCAAGAAAACTTCTACGTCGGTTCACTGACGTCGGTCTATGGCCATTTGGTGATCGCCTCAACCTTGCCGGATCATAGTAATTCTTATGCTGAAACATGTTAACAGAAATGTCACTTACTCAACCAAAATCTTCGCATCTTTGAATAACTCTGGCATATATCTTTCTCCTGTCGTAAAATCTGTTAGGAAAAAAAAATAGTGCGGAGATGTCTCGTGTTCCTCTTTAGACTTAGAAGAAGGACCAAAATATCATCCCTGAACATAATGACGAATAGTCCAGAATTCATGAAAAACTCGGTTCATCAAGTCAATAAATACAGCTGGAGGGCATTCGTTTGAGACCAAAGGCATAAACCATGAAGCATTAATGACTCTTACGTGTGCGAAAAGCAGTCTTGGAAATGTCCTGCTCTTGCACTCGAAACTAATGGTAAACTCAGATCGTAAATTCAATCTTGGAAAAATGTTTAGCGCCTGAAGTGATCAAATATATCATCGATACGTGGAAGGGAGTTAACGATACGGATGGTGATCTTGTTCATTTCACGGTAGTCGATACATGAATCTCATGTAAGTCTTTAATTCTTAGACAAACAGACACCGGTGCACCCATGGCGATACATAGGAGAATTAAAAAATTAAATAAAACCTCACTCCAACAACTCCTGTAACTGATCATCAATCTTTTAACTCAATCGGTGCCATGCGTTTAAGGAGCTTTGGAGATTGGGCTCAGCTCCGGGAATAAGCTCTATGTTAATCAACATTCGCGAATAGGAGGTATTCCTGAAGTTCTTACGGAAATACGATCTGAAATTCGGAAACAATCGGTGATCATGAATAGAAGAAACAGTCAGAAGTCGTGTCATGATGGTAGACAGGAAAATCTTCACAACATGCGATAGTAAGCGTTACGTGCTTTTAAAGCAAAAAATGATCTTCATAGTTTTTTCCGGTAAGGAACCATGATAAATAATTAGGGAGCATGAATATACGCCAGAATTATACACGACGGAATGACAAGTTCAATCATAGCACGGTGTGTTGCTAACCAGTCTATACCCTGAATTATCGTCATATTCCACACATATCAAGGGAAGTGCATTAAATGACACGACTCTGTGTCATCAACACTGTTAGAGGAAGATCTCTAATTTACATGGGTACATTCGCTGCGGAGTCTTTCATGGGAAGTGGATATAACATAATACATGATCAAGTAATATAGGTGTCATAGTTAAACTTGAAGCAAATTGGTTAGATATCACTGAATGTGTCGCACGTATCAAATAATAACAATAACTGTAGTTCGAATATAAATAATGACACGTGATGGTACCTTGAAGTATTTGGCGGCCTGAATCGAGTAAGGCATAAAGACACGGCTTGATGCGTTTTTGGCTTCTTTGATTGTCTACCTTCTCTATTGTCAGCATGCCAGAGATAACTTAGACCAGTGTTCTTTTGCAGTCCCGCTGAAGATTGGCCATGCCTGGCCGCATTTGAAACAAGTACCAGCAGTACGACGACACTCTCCTGGTGTCTACGTCTACATGTGGTGCAAACATGGTGAGTATAACCCTCAGAGGGTACCCTAGACTGCTGGGAACCTGATTCAATGATAGATCGTGAGACATGAACTTTGAGACATATAGAGAATAATACTTTTATTTCAAATGATTTACCCGAGTTGGTAGATCGGGTGGGATTGCTGGACCTCTGTAACTTTGGTCTGCTGTACAGCTCAGTATTCTGTTATTACATTGTCGGTGATGTTAGGATTCATATCATATAGCAGATAAAGAGATATCGACTTTACGATTTGACCTGTTGATGTCACCGAGAGTACTTTGTTGTTATTGTTGTTACGGTCAGTTCACCTCAAAGCCACTGCCTGTCAGATCCCTGACGGTCATTTTTCTGATCGTGACTCCGATAATTATTTGCTATGTATCCGGCTGATATCGGTTCATCTTATGCTGGAGAATAGTTGAATGGTACATATTTATAGGATAGGGAGGTAAAACATAGAATAAGGTAGCAAACTTGATACAGAACAAGTTTACCTCTTGTCATGAACGTATTCGGATTACTATCATAGTCATTTTTTTTTACCGGTCACGAAGGATCTCAAAGTTGCGTTGCAGCATCCTTAACCTGAGCAATGTCTGTAAACTGTATACACATGACATGGTCGAGGGATCGACTTATGAAGAACCTCAACGAAAGTTATTTCCTGTCTTCTGCAGTTAAGTAGTACCATCAATCCATGTCCAAGGGAAAACCAGCTTAGGAGGAGAGGGAAACCGCTAGCATGTATCAGTACTATTTTCACTTGCCCATGGCGATGGAGGATGGTACTCTCTCTTCAAGCGCTCTTGTTCGGCTCCGAGGGAAAAATACTAAAGAACGAACAGTCTTTGGAAAAGCTGCCAATAGTCAAGTAAGGACCACACATCTCCTCCTTGGCCTGCTTATAGGCCTTCCACCAAGCCAACGGGCACCCTTCGAATTATACATCAGCCAATTTGCGTTTTAAAAGCATTCATTAACAATCATCAGTCGCAATATCTTCTCCATATAGGAGGATCCAATCTCAGCATAAACAGGGTGGCTCGGGCTACTGCCTTCTCGAACGAACGGGGTTTCTGCTTATTGAAGTGCTCAAGCCAAGTATGAATAGTGACTGGTGGAGGATTACTACCCGAAGCTACAGCACCAGTGCGGTACTCTTGCTGAACTGCTCGCGAAATTATGGGGAGCATGGATCCACGGCATGCCCTGAAACTGGCACGCAGCGAGTTCAAGCATCGTACGATGTGTTTCAAATCTGAAATTTGACAAATAGGGTTTTAATGATTAAACGTTAAAAGGTCCCAAAACGCCGAGAAGTTAAACGTCGATTCTGAAGGAATCTAATGTCTTCCCAATCTACAGGTCTAGTTTTAGAGCATAACAGGTCTGCGAAAGCCTGAGCTCTGATACCATAATTGTAACGACCAAACCGCTACGTGTGGTGTAGCCGAACGGTCATAATCATGGTGTCATATAATAAGGCATAATAAGGCAATAAAGTCAAGAATTAGTAATAACAAAGGACAAGGTGACAAGCGGGAATCATACATCGGCTCCCAATTATGAGATCAAACATGAAATAACGTAAAAGAAGTTACAAGGACGAAACATGTGTCCAGATAGTATAGACATCAAAATGTCTGCGATGAAAGAAAGTTAGCTAAATGGGTCACTTCCTAAGAACACAATCTTCATGCCCAATCTCCCTCTAGATACTTGCCGTATAAGAAAGAGAAAGAAATACGGCTGAGGCTTAACGCTCACGTTGAAGGATATAATACAATGTAAAGTAATAAGTTGAATCCTGGATAATATGTATAATAGCAGCAGAAAGATATTGGAGTGTCTTGGGGAATCCTGTGAGAATGCGCATGAAGGAATAAGAAAATAAACATGTAAAGCATGGGTAATACGAAGTAAGATGTCATTGAAATATCATGGATTTAGTATTGAAACATAAATATAAGGGATACATAGAGTCATCTAATCATATATGCTCATAAAAATAATGTCAGTAATACATGATATAATAGAGGTGCGTGCCCTCAAACATGTAATAGGAAGGGTTGACCTCTTATAAGAATAGGGGTGGGGATCAGCTCCAATGTGCTGGGTTGTAGAGCACACACTCCAACCAATCACATGAACGTGTAAACATGTAAACTAAGATGCACCCATACGCCCTGAATAATAATGGCACCAAACATGAAAAATAACTTATGGGGTAACATGAAAAGGGACGCCGCGTGAACATCACTCTCATAGCGAAAGGTAGTGACACAGGTTGCTCGTGTGTCAGGTCATGGTACCTCAATGACTAGGTAGTAAGTATGTAAATCATGGTCATGCGTATATATAGCCTCGCGCAATAGAATAAGTCATGAAATCAACATTAAGGGATCATGGCAAAGACATAATAAAAATGGGAAGCATAGCGGTTCTGGGGTTGATCATGGAAAGATAGAATGTCCTTACTTGAAAGGTCGGAATATCCGTACCCTTTATGTACAGCTTAAATAACGGAAAGAGATGGATAAGAAGATGGAGCTACTCCTACTTAATGCGAATCTACATTGTTAAAGGACAAGTATTTTATAAGTTACTTTTCATGATTAAGGTTACTTTCATTTTTAGTAATTTCTATTTTTCAGTAAACTTTCTATAATTAGCATGATTTCTGTGATTGTACGTTCCATGATTAAACATATCATGATTAGTATGTTTCATGTATTAGTGTTCGTGTTATATATTGGGGTACTTTCCAAAAATAGTAGCTTATTAATTATAGTAAGTTTCCAAAAATAGACTTTCCTTAATAAATTTCCATAATGAGAAACTTTCCTGATTAATAAGTTTCCATAATTAAACTCCCAAAAATGACTTACTACAAAATAGCAGGTTTGATATATAGTAAAGTTTCCCATAGATAGCATGTTTCTATAAGTAGCAGGTTTTCTCATTAAATAGTAAGGTTTACATAAAGTAATATCAAAATGACAAATTTCTATCCCACCAACTTAATTTTTCTCAGATATAAAACAAATATAATAACTTGTTAAAATCAGACCCAAAGTTTTAGAAATTACCAAAACAAGTCCTTATACCTTTTATATAGCAAATCGCTGTATACAATTATATCAACTAAACCCTAATTTGATTTTTCCAAGCACAAAATAATTATTCCCAATCATTGGCTAATAATTACACTGGACAAAATAACAAAAACATCTAACCCTAATATCATTTTAACATGTTCTTTACCCTTTTTCCCTTATTTTCGATTTCGGTAAACACAAATTAAATCTTCAACTATTATTTGTATCATTTATAAATTATTTCCAAACAATGTTTCTGAGTTATATGAGGTACTTGTACAACCTCAAAAATATTTAACACTAAATTTTAAAAATATTTTATATGCCATTTCATTTTCATTCTAATTTTAGGTTTGATATGTTTCAATTTAATAAAATCAAATAAAGGTGTAATGATACCATTTTGCCCATGTATTTAACATCATTAATATGATGAATTAATGAGTTATAAAATTACACTCTGATGGCCCTTGATGCATTTTATGATTTTTTGAAACCGGTTGTGATTTTCGAACCCAAATCCAAATACAAAAATCGAATCAAGCACACCACCAAGCTTTCCCACTATTTTTCCACACTCCCTTTAACCTTCACAATTGTTTTAGAAAAAAGCGTTGAAGCCATAGAGAATTCATTTTATGCCACCACTTAATTATTTAGGGTGTTTTCGGTTTTTTTTTTTTTTAATGATTTAGCAAATGAAAATGTAAAAAAATATACTAATAACAAGTTTGGCCGAGTCTATGGGCTTTTCAAATAGTATTTAATTCAGATTTTATTATTTTCATAATTTATTTTGTATTTATTACTAATATTTATTTTTATATTTACTAATAATGCATTAATTTAATTTATTATACATAATTCGCATATATACTATATTTATAATTTTTAATTCATTTCCTTGTTTTACCATTTATTATTTTGATCTTAACAAAAATTCTTAAATTGACTTATATTGTATTATCTTAATTTCTATAATTCAAAATAAATTTATTTAAGCTTTTATAGATTTTCTTGCGTTAGGGGTATTTTGGTAATTTTACACTTATTGAAATTTTTAGGTTTTACACAAAATCTGTTCAAGCATTCTGGGTAAGGATAGCCGAGGCTAGGTAAAAGAGGGTCAAAAATAGCAGAATTGAATTAGTAAAATCCGTGAACCATGTGGCCGGTCCCCTTAATTAATGGCCGACCCCTTATCTTTAATGGGATCTCCCTTATGAATTAAGGGGGCCGCCCATCTGGTGTATTTCAGATGACCAAAAATTTGATTTTTTGCAAAGATTTTTAAGAAATGTTGTGTTTTGGTGGTCAATTTGCAGCAAGTCCCATGTAAATATATGCATGAAATCAAGTATATCATGTATGTTTTCAACAACTAAAATAGAACAAGAATGCATAATTATAAAAGCATACTAATCATTCTTAATGATTAGAGGTCCTAAGCAAGCTTAAAAGTTCAAGTTCTTCCGACTAAGTCGGGTTGTCATCACATAATCAATTAAACATAAACATAAGCATAAGTTCACACAAGATCCTAAACCAATTATTCTATCAAACTAGTTATCACACAACATCTTCACTTGTTGCTTTGCTGACAGACTCATCGCATTGCCTGCCAAATTACTTGAATTCCTCTAAGTTCCTTATGCTTTAGTGTGTTTAATTACAGCAAGTCGGTTTGACATTCAAAAAAGAATCATCATTTTTGTTCAAAATAAGTGGGATTGTCGTATGGTTGGTAATCAAGGGTTCCGAGAGAGTTAAGGTTGGGTTGTAGGAGATGGCGTACTACGCATGACGAAGCACCATCATCATCATCATCATCTCGTTGGTAAGATGGAAGACCCATGGTTATGATGGGCGGAAGTTGATAGATGGAGTGACGGGCTTTTCCATGATCACATCGGAGGGTCGACGGGCTGGTCTTAGACAAGTGGACGAAATGAATCGTTTACGACATCGTAGATGCCATTGTCAAGATGAGGGTAGTGTTCCATGACATGTCGAAAGAGACATGTCAAGAACATACCATAAGGAAGATGGGCTTTAGGAGTTGCTCGTGCACTTTTAATTCTTTTGACAAAGAAATAGAAGGATTCATATTGTTGCTCGGTAGGATACAATATAATATATGAGAAAGGCCAAGCCAGGGAGATTGGTCTCGATGTCTCTAATCCAAACACATTCTCATAAATGAGTTAGTTCTTTAATCTTATCAGATTTGTCTAAGTTCTTTGGTCTAGGACTTAATTTTGGTAAAAGAAGATGTTTTTTGTGTGTGATTTTGTTACCCCCCCCCCCCCCCCACCTCCCCCCTTTTCTGGTTAGAAAGTCCCAGTCAATTTTTTTTGTTTGTATGTTAGTCATCTCTCCATGGGTCAATATGGTGAATTGATGATTTCTTCAATGAGTGGGAAGGTCGGTATGATATGGTCCTTTAGTATCTTGGGAGTATGCAAGAGCACCAAGATCCCATTCGTTTATCAATACGACTTGACCAGTGAATGGGATTATGAGGATTGACCGAATTGTTAAGAGAGATGAGATAGGAGAGTGATGAATTCGTTTGGAATCATGAGGAGATAAGAATGAAGCCGGAGTCATCTCTTTGAAGAGTGACTTGACTATAAAAGTCTAGAATGAAATGAGGGACAATTGGCTCATTGATTTCGTAGAGACAATTGAGACGAATGTTAGAAAAACAACAATGATGTGATCAGATGTGTAATGAAGTTGATCAACAACTCTACCCTCATGAATACATCGATCGTCGATAGGTTTGTAGATAGAGTGCGAAGAAGGAGTATACCGGGTGTTTGAGATACTTTGGGAATATAAGAACGAGTAAGAGAGGTATCACCAACTGTTGCTCGAGGCATGTTTGTCACCTAAACAAGATAACAACGAAATAAATTATTAAAAAAATTACAAATAAAGTTTCGAAAAACAACAAATGTAGGACAAGGATTACTTCAACTCTAAAAATAAAAACCTAAGAAGTAATCTATATGTTCCTTAATTTATTTTTCACTTAATCTAGGGTGTCGAAGAATATAATTAGTTATATATTTCAACATCTAGTAAATGACCCAAACACTCCCTTTCAATACAAGACTAGACTAAATTGTCGAAAGTATACGTTAAGTTGTATATTTTGTTGAAAAATATTAGTTCATCATTTTTAGACTTGGTGAGAGTTAAATGGTGTTTGTTTTGACTCAACACTATATTTTAAAATGTTAAACCAAACGCCCCTTTATTTTATACATTTCACAAAATGTATCAAAATATACATAAATTATATATCTTGATGACTTGTACAAGTTAGTTATGTGTTTATACAAGTGATAAAAATATAGTGATGGTCATTTCGACTCTAAAAATCGATCCTAAGAAACGAACCAAACACCCCTTTATTTTAATAAAACTTTATCCATTGATTCGAAAAATATGTCTTTAGAAATGTATGTTTCAAAAGATAATGTAAATTGATTTTAACGTGTTTTTGTCATGAATCAACAATGTATAGAATTTTTGTTTTACAATTTCCAAAATTTCTTTTTTTCGAAAAAGAGTGTATATAAATTTTCAAAATCCAAACGAATTAGTGACTTGACAATTTTGAAATCTTATGACTACGGGAAATCATTAAAGATATAGTTATGGATTTCCCTAGCAATTAAATCATAAAAATTAATAATAAATTATAAAAGTTAATGAAAATAACCAATTTTCGATGAGGCAAAATTGGATGAAATTGAAAAAGAAAAGTGTAGGAAATCTTACAATAGAGGTTGCTAATCTTGTTATTGGTGTTTGCCCCTTGCAAATTTTGGTAGAATAAGTGTTTGAAGGTTTGAATTTTGATGGTTTTGGGTGTTGGTTTTTGTCACACAGCAGTAGGGGAGAAGAAGGAATTTTAAATGTGTGTTTGGTAATCGGTTTTGCAGAAGGAAAGGGTTGTTTGGCGACTTTTATAGGCCGGTCTCCTTAATTATTAAGGGGGGCACCTACTTTAACATGGCCGGTCCCCTTAATTTTAAGGGGGCCGCCTATCTAAGAGAATTTTTTTTGTTTTTTGATTTTGACTAGTTTTGTAAATATATAATTATTAAAATACGTTGGGAGGTACTAGTAATATTATTTTATATACTCTAGTCGTCAATTACATTTTTAATTAACTTTTCGTTAGGTAAGGTAAAACTTAAAAATTTCCAATGAAAATAATTTGGTTGTCATGAATTTTGGATCGAGATATGGTTTAGAGATGATTGAGAAATTTTAATTGGACATTTTAATTAACCTATTCGTTTAATTTAAATAATTTGTTTCATCAGACGAAACTAATCTATGTTGTTAAGACGAGTAGAGGATTTAGTTACACTTTCAATCAATGCTTATCAATGGAATTATATCTAATTACTTCGGATGATATTATTAATTGTCACGTTTTGTAATATTGAAAAAATGATTGAATATTATATAGATTGTGGACTTAAAGTTTGTTGAGATGATTCCGTGTTGTGGTATGTTTAGTGTTCACAGTGTAGACGTTGCGGTCAGTCTGTAGTCGAATGGAGTGTGTTTCAGCAAATAGGGATTTTGTTGGCTGGCATTTCAGGTGTTAGTGGTAAAAAACGTTTCTGTATTTCTATTATTTATTATTTCCCACCTATGAAATCACCTTTCTTAAGTGTTGGGTGGGCTACGTTTCGTGGTCCATAAGAAGATTTCATTATTATAGTGGTACTTAGAGAAATCTATTCAACTACGTTTGAGACGAGTTCATAATGAACAAAATTCTTAATTTGTAATAGCCAACAAAATGGCCTTTCTAGTGACTACTCTATTTCTATTATGCTTAAATTATGTTTATAACTATAACTTATTGTTTAGCATTATACCATGTAGATAGTAATATTTTGTCATTTCAACATTTAACACTTATCTAAATTTAAGATGTTTAGAAAGAAGACCATACCCTTTTACCTACAATGTGTTTTCTATAAACATCTTCAAAGTAAGTAAAGCTTTGAAGGAGAAATCTTTTGGAACAAACCGTCATAAGATTTTAAGAATGTATTTGCTCGTCGGCGATTCCAGAGAAATGTTAATGAACAATCACTTGAAATGTTTGAACGACTTAACCACTTGGTCCAACAATGTCTATCGGGGTCACAATTCGTTACTCCGCGAAAACATATTTTGCATATGTTGCATTTGATTCGGATACATATAAGGTGGACATATTCCCCACGAAGAGAAGTTTGGTTGTTGTGAATAATGCCAATTGAAATGATTATTTTGGGGTAATTTTTTGTCTAACTTCGATCTCTCTAAGGTTGTGGTGTTTTAGACTAAGGGTGAGAGTTATTAATTCTTTTTGGAGGAGGAGTCTTAGATCTCGTTTTAGGCTTAGTAAAGCCAACTCCAGGTTTTAAAGAAGCTTTATAAAAATGTTTTACTTCGTCTTGGGTATTTTAGTATTGTTTATAAGCATAAATTTTAGTCTTGGGCTTGAGTTTAATTTCTACTACTTTTTCTTTCGACTCAACATTTGTGATTTTAACAAAATTACTTGTTTAGTCTCACTGTAAGAATACTTGGTAAATTAATCCTAGCCGGATTTATCACAGAAGGTTTTTAAAGATTTACAATTTTCTTAGCGATTATATATTATAAATTGATTAAGCTTAGAATATTTCTGCTTAAGTTTTCATTTTTCAAATATAAGGTCTTGACATGGTTTTACATTCTTCATTGACCTCTTTGTTTTTTCTATTTTAGCTTACGTTTATTTTTAGTTTAGTACTTCAATTTTCTATTTATTTTTAATTTGTTTTAGGGATTTATTTTTACGCTATTGACTTTTAGACTCTATTTTGGAATAGTCGATTATATTCACTATTTTTTCATTTAACGATGATTGGTCTTCATAAATAAAATTCGGTATTTGGAAAGATTCCTCATTAAGAAGCTATAGCAATATGACATTTTTCTTCTTTAGTCTTTTCTTCTTTATCTCGTCGCTTTCACTCCATGATCCTCAAAAAAGGCTACTTTTGGTGTAGCTTCTTGATAGTTTTGGACACTCTCCGATTCTGGTTTCTTTGAAATGCCCACATTTAAAACATTTTCTTTGCTTTGTCATTTTTGTCATCTGATCTTACATGAATGGGACAATGTTATGTTTTAAACGTCTCTTTTGAGTCGTTCTTTATATTCTTATGTGGTTGTGCTATGACTTAACATCCAAACTGTTGGTTCCGCTGCATAATAAATTTAGGGGTGTTAAATAATTTGACTTCTTATTCTTTCAAGATAGATTCAATACCCTTATTTAGTTTTGAAATCTTTGAATAATGCTAAGAAACTTGGATAACTAGAGAACTCGTGTCTATAGCTACCAAATTAAAATATGTTGTTGTAATCAAGACATATTTATGAGGTATGATTGGAAGACGGAAATATCACCAAAAACCTAAAAAAGGCGATAACTAGAGAACTCGTGTTTATAGTTGTTTCCTTAACCCGGTAAAAGGCGCTACACACCTTTGTGGTAAAGTGAGCGGATAAAGGAGGAATTGCATGCCAATTTTTCAAGTTAATAAATAGCTTTGATGGCTAGTTCATCATCTATAGAACTTGAACACATTTCCATGGATATCTAAGTACTTGCATACTAATCCATGCGACTCACATTAGCAATAATGTGTAGATATTCAGCAAATGGAAAGATAAATTGCAAATGTGGACAACTAGAAGGGGGGTTGAATAGTTTACCGCTTTTTAATTTTATGTTTGGCTTGATTATAAAAACATAGATTTGACTTTATGTGAATTCACAATGTGCACAATATGAACAATTTAACTAATCAAATAAGTAATGACAAGTTATGAAATAAGTATGCAAGATAAGAGATAAGAGATGGAAAGATCAAACCACAACACGAGGATTTATAGTGGTCTGGTAACGAAGCACCTCTTCTCCCTACTCCACTCCCCGAGCACCAAACTCGAGAGTTTTCTTCACTATGTCAATAAGCTCCCTTTAGGCGGAGAAAACCGTACACAACTTAGCTTACACCAATTTCCGACACTAAGCTTAATGTCGAGTTCTAATCCTAGATAGAACCAATCTATCATAACTAACCACACTACTTCACAACAATTCACTACTTCACTTCACACTACTACCTTTTCTTCACTTCACAACTCCTTCACAACCTTTCAATACTTCTCTTCACAACTTTACTTCAACTAAACACTATCTTGAACACACCAATTTAACACTGCTTACTAAGATCACCCCGATCTTAGTATACTTGCAATAATCACTACAATCTACTTAATATACACAACTACAATACACACCTTTACAATATACACAAAAGATTTACAAGATATGATACAATTGCAACAAGGTTCCAAGGACACACTCTAAGCTATAATACTTCTTCACTTGATGGTAGGAAGTATTCTTCTCTTGCACTTCAAAATCAAAGCTTGGATCACTTGGAAACAAAACTTTATGATTAAATGATCAAAGGAAAGAAAGGAAAGTATAAACTAATTTAAAACAAAAAGAAAGTGTGTGCAAAAGGTGAGAAAAACAGTGGAGAATAGTCTAGTATTTATAGGCAAGCTGAGCTTGCTTTTTGTTTGGGCGGTCCCCTTAAATAGGGTGCCGGTCCCCTTAATTATTAAGGGGAATGCCCTTATAATTAAGGGGGCTGCCCAGCCTCAGACGCTCCTAATTTTGTCTTTTCCAGGGGAGGTGTTTTCTGGAATATTTCTAGCCGTTTTTAGGTATAAAATTCGAATTCAAAATATTTATTTGAATAAAACATTTCTTTTAAATATACAAAAGTTTTGTAAAAGATATAAAAATGTTTGTGACATTTTTATAAAAAAATGTGAGGTTAAATAAAAATTCCTTTGATTATGAAATGCATTAAGCATATGCTTATTCATACCTTTAAGTGATTAAATTTTTAAAATGAAAATTTACTA
>BQNB010028992.1:5561-56136 GCA_026074375.1 Tanacetum coccineum
ATTACTTGGTGGGGATTGATTTCTAATTTTCATTATGATGAAAAGGGGTTCAGACAAAGGTGAGTGTCACATTCAGATAACAGGAAATTATTTCATTTTCTTATCTATAGCAAGTGTTAAAGCAAGAATATATAAGCATCAAAGCAAGCTATCGAGTCTTATTTTTGCTAGATGTGAGTTTTGTGTAATTTGCAGAAGCCAAAGCGAATAATCTGATGTTATGAAAAGTTTATGGTGTTATTTAAGCAATTTAGCTGCCATTAGTGGGACTAAAAAAGTAAAAGCAAAGTGATAATTGGTATATTTTATAAGTATCTATGGCTCACTTTTTGTAATTCTCAAATTATAAGATGTAAGAAACTAACAACTGACAACTATGCTTACACTAAAGGACATCATTTTATACTCATCCCTCCCTCCCTCCCTCCCTTTTTTTCGAACCGGTTAACCACCCAAACCGGTTTTGACTGGGTTTTTTTTTTGGTTTTTCGTGAACCGGTCCCACCGATTTAGAACCTGTTAACCACCCAAACCGGTTTTGACTGGTTTTTTTTTCGTTTTTCGTGGTTTTGTACGTTATAAACGGAATAAACTTCAACTTTTATTTAATACAAAAACCCTAATACATCAGAAACGAAATACATTGGAAAGGAAATACAACATAATGCAAGGAAATTTAAAATACAACATCAACAACATAATGCAAGCGAATTAAAAATACAACATACTAATCGAAAATTAGTAATCATCTTCGGCTTCGCTGCTCACCATATAATCATATCGTGGTCCTCCCGGAGACATAGTGCCTTCGCTGCTAGCATCTAGTGCAATTTCTTCATCGAATAGTGAAATGGCTTCATTTTGTTGCACCTCATCATCAAAGATACCTTCTTCAAAGTCTAAGGGTGTTTCAAGAGGGCATTTGTCTTGTTTACGCTCTTTAGCGTCCAAGTGATCCTTCAAACACATGCACGTCTCTAAATACGCCGGAGTGAGTCTTGTTCTTCGGATTGACAAAACCCTTCCACTTGTTGAAAATGCGGATTCAGAAGCTACCGAAGAAGCTTGTACACTTATTATATCTATGGCTATGCGGGATAGAACGGGAAACATTGTTTCCTTTTCTTTCCAAAAACCTAAGACATCAAAACTTGCAAACTCTTTAGGATGAAGATGTGCGACAAAATCCGAATTGACATATCGCTCATATTCGCTAGACATTGTAGGTAGAGTAGTCCTTGCCTTTTTTTGTATGTGCTTTTAAACCGTTTAGCAAACGGCTATACTTATTTCCGCCACTCGCCTTCGATGAAGTAGCCCCACCACTTGTTTGAGATGATTGAGTTGGGTTACCATATTTTGCATAATAAAGATTATACAAACCTTCCAAAGATTCTTTAAAATAACTTTTTGACTTAGATGCAAAAGTATCGTCAAAAAACTCCAAATCAGTACTTATCGACTCGATAAGAAAGTTTAACCCGTTTACATTAAAACATGGATTTAAAGCGACTGCACAAGTAATTATTGGTGGCATGTGTTGAAAATACTTCCTAAGTTTTTTCTTCATTGGTTTAATCATACTTGACAATTATCCCCCTCAAGTTTATCCATGGCGGATGTGTTGTTGCTAGCATTATCCAATGTAATTGACATAACTTTATCTTTCAAGTTAAAATTGGTAAGGACTTTTGTCAACATTTTAAACAAGGCTCAACCCGTGTGGGGAGACGGAAACTCTTCGAATGAAATGACCCGCTTCATCATTTGCCAAGTACCGGGTTCAATCCAATGTGCGGTAACACACATGTAAGAACCGGGCACCCCATGAGGAGCGGACCATACATCCGTTGTTAGGTTGACACAAGCATTTATGTTATCAAAACTATCAATTATTTCTTGTGTAGCCGCCAACCATAGTTTCATTGCATCACGTTTGAGAGTAGAGCGACTTACATGAGTGTATCTTGGTTGCATAATGTTTTGGAACACCCTCGTTGTTTGCTCGTGGTCAAAGTGGTTGAACGGTAATGCTCGTTGAATCACCAAACCCGCGAATTGTTCATGAAGATAATCCGGATCGTACCTGAAAACACTCCCTTCTCGAGCCATAGACGTTTGCCCTGCTTCCGGATTCTGGTTCTGCTGTGCCTTCTTTGCTTCACAATGCGGATGACTTATATGATTCCTCAACGTCGTGTTGGAACCAACCGATAAGAAATGAAAGCAATGCTTGCATTGAGCTTTTTGCGAGTTGTCGGTCATTATGCAAAGGTTGAAGTCTTTCCAAATCTGAGGGTTTCGATTGGTTGCTATGATTTCACGAATTGTCGATGCACTTGTTGAACCAACACCGGTGGCAGTTGAGGCGGATGCGGATTCACTTGCCATTGAAGGAAATTTGATTTTGCTTTGGATAGTTTTTTTTGCTTAGGATTGTATTGTAAATTGTGTGATTTGAACTACACCACAATACAAGAATTTATAATCATTCAAAGTGGTAAATAACAAACATTACAGCTAAGAAAGTCAGAAAACGGGTCCCTCTACGTGTTAAAAGCTGAAGATTCGAAATTTGAAATTTTTTTGTAGGCTCCCGGACCGGTTCGGGTTTAAACTGGTTTGGGGAAACCGGTTTGATAAACCGGTGGTAAAACCGGTCGAAACCAAGAAAATCCAAACCGGTTTGGTTAAACCCGGTTAACACACCAGTTCGGTTTTCCGATTTCAAACCGGTTTCGGTTTTTAAAACCGGTTTTTTTGTTCACCTCTAGGTAGAAACGACGATGTTTTACCTCTATTGAGTATATATATAAAAATTTGGCCCTTCAGGTAATAAAAAAGTGCATCAACAAAATTTTCATTGGGCTAGGCCCAAAACCACTCAATAAAAATAAAAAAGATTATTTACAAAACGTACCCTCAAACTATGCGACATGTTATAAAAATAATCTTAAACTTTAAGCTATTTGCGGCTTTTTTATATAACAAACTTAATTTATTAGATATGTAACGTATATCTACCGATTCATTCAGAAAAAAAAATAACGGTGAAAAGATATTCGAATTGCAAACAAAACGAGCCCAATATGACAATGTTTCTGACGTACGTACGATTTTATAAAAAATGTTGAAGTTTAATACAATATATATTTTTGAAAAAAAAACTTTCAAAACACACCCCTAAACTAACTAATAACTTTAAAATAAAACACTGGGGACGCGGTTTAAAGACGAGCAATATTATAAAAGTTTTAATCATTTAAATAACTCTATACTTTTTGCTATTTACGACTATTTTATATAGCAAAATTTATTTGTCAAATATCTAACAAATATACGGAAACTTCTTTGATAAAAAATAGGGGTGAGCATGGGGCGGTTTTTTACTAAAACCGAACCTCGAACTGAAAACTTCGGTTTTTAAGAATTGTAAATCGTTCGGTTTCGGTTTTTTCAGTTTTGGCTTTCCGGTTTTTTTTAAGAAATCGGTTCGGTTTCGGGTTTTTTTTCGGTTTTTATGTTTTATTTAAAGTTTACGAATTTGTTACCTTAAAAGATATAATCCAAACTTTAACTCGTTTAGTCAATAAATAAAACAAACAACTAGTAAGTTTTCATCCCTTTGTTGTGAACCTCATCCTCGTTGAGAATTTCAAGTGAGATAGTCTGTTCATACATAAAAATAGTTATAAATTACATAAACAACAATCTTTAACAACAAAGCCTCCACTAATTTAATTCATGACTATTAGAAAAGGTTGCAAAAAATAAAATAATAGAACACTGAATTAAGATAGCAGACCACAAGTTTTATGTTAGAACTACCATCCATGTCTTTATAGTTTATATATGCAAACATCATTAATAAAAATAACAAGTACTTGCATTACAAACAAATAGAACTGAACATAACATCATTAATAAGAATACTAGATAAAAAAATAATCAACAAACTATATTTAACTATGAGTAAGAAGAAATCAAAACCTTTGTCTGCACATTGTCAATATCTATGATCGATGGTTGCCTTTGTGTCTTTAGTATTTTTGCTTTAGGTGGAGATGTCGAGGTGTTTATTTTTTCCTTCTGTATTTATACATTAAGAAGACCTAGGAAATATAGGAATATAAAGTGTAACCGTATGAAAAAAATTGTGCAAATGAAATACTCAAATCTTTTTACAAAATAAATAAGCACTAAATCTTTTATAAAGATAAGAATATTTTACAAAATTTGAAAGATATATGATGGCGGGGCGGGGCGGTTTTTTTGGTCCGGTTTCTCATATGCACCCGAAAACCGCCCCAAACATTCGGTTTTTCTAAAAATCAAAACCGCTCCCATCGGTTTTTCAAATGGTTCGGTTTTTAGGTGCAGTTTTTTGGTTTCGAGGCGGTTTTTCGGTTTTTGTGCTCATCGCTAATAAAAAACACACAGAAGAAAAGACATCTGAATTACGAACAAAACGAGTCCAAGATTAATATGCTTTCGAGATACGTACGATTTTATAAAAAATGTCAACGCTTAATTTATATTTTAAAATTTTTATTTTCAAGGCACACCCTTAGTCTAGTGGCTATTTACTCACAAATCTATAAAATTTTACTTCTTATAAAAATTATTGTATACGCAACTACGATAATACATCTTCGACAAACAAACAATTATAGCTACGCATCAACGCGCGGGCATCATTATTTCTTTAGACAAACTCGACACGAAACAGTTAGCAAAATATAAACTCGACAACTGAAGATAAATAAGCCCGCCGTAACGTGCGGGCCGTGTACCCTAAAACTATGCGACAAGTTACGAAAACTACTTTCAACTTTTAGCTATTTACGACTTTTTTATATAATATACGAGTAGAATTGCTAAAAAGCTCTTGTAGAATTGCTAAAATCTATATGAAAGTATCTTTCTTTCTCTTTTTTTAAACTCACCAAATCTAAACTACAAAAATCATAATTCTTCATCATCACAAAAATCTATCACCACCATCATAACCACCACAATTTCCCGAGCAAAACCCAACAAACCGGACCATCACTAGTGTTGGAATCTAACAATTAAGTTAACCAATTAACTCTTACGAGTACGCAGCGGATAGATCTAGTCTAGTATAATCAATTAACATACATACAAAACGCATAAGGAATGTAAAAGGGTTAATAGGAACATACCCTTGTAGTCACCCGCAAATAAATGAACCCGAATAATAGAAACTAGTGACTAAATTGTCACCTCTACGGGAACTCACACAAACACGTAAACAAGCACGCCCGGATGCTAGTCCACACTTCACGTATAACCAATACAACCCTTGTATCCAAATACCCCTGATAATGGTATCCAAAACCACTCTTGTATGTGTAACCGAAAATCAGGAAGGTGAATTAGGGTTTTCACCGATTTTGGTCACTACCGAAAATAAGCAGATCAAAAGAAAATCAAACACAACAAACCCTAATTACTTCTAGTTGTTGTCACGCAATGAGAACTAGTAAACCAATACCCTAACCCTTCTTGAACAGCTTGGGATCAAATCACAATGAGATTAATCCTATTTTGATTAACCAAAAATGAACAGAAAGTAGGAAAGTAAACCGAAAATCAATTAAGCCTCACTTGGGGTTTTGTATTCGGCTTATTAAAAGGAGAGAAGTAGAGAATGATATTCTTATGTTTCTTGGCTGTGTGGAATCAATGACAGAAGCCAGGAGATGGGCTTTATTTATAGCCTTCAACCCTCTCACTTATGATAAGAATAAAATTCTTCAATTTGAGTCTTATCACAACACAATACCCATCCTTATCTCCAATAATGTATCTAGACACATTTCTAGATCCTTCTTGGCCGGCTACCTAGTTAGGAGACCATTAGGATTTGTGTCTTGACATCATATGTCCAAACGGTTTACATTAGAAGCTTTCGTGAAGTCGTAAACGTACTCTAAATGTTTTAACGTGTGTGCCCCCAATAGGCTCACACACTTCTAGTCGTATGTGTGTGCATCCAACTTCCATAATCCAACAACTCCGACTTGGGAGTTGGAGAAGCAGACTGCACATATACTAACGACGGAAACGTCTAGCAACACTCACATTAGTTTTTAAAACCAAAAGTGTCTGAGATCAAGTTTCATAAACATTCTCAGTGGCATGGTTATTTTATCTCTTGCTATAGTCATCCCTTTGTTCAAATACCGTTAAACCATGGATATAGATCCTAACTCATTCCATATATTTTAACCATTTAGATTCTCGTTATAGAATTCAATACCGATATACCAAATGTAATCAAGAATCATCTTGCATTACCCTTTGGGTTCAGCCAAACAATTATCTGATTAATTCTGGAGAGGCGCCAAGGTATTATTCTGCACATCAAGTGGAGAAACAAATTCTTTATTGAATACAAATGTTGTGAATGCTGCTTCACATCAATCCTAATAATAGTCTTTATAACTACCATTTTCAGGACAACGTTTGACTTAGAATTAAAAAGTGATATCCACACATACCAGAACTTGTTTGTATTCTCAAGTCTAAGGATGACTTAACTAACCATTTTCAAATTTTACTTATGACAACGGATCCATAAAGTAAACATTTGAAGGTTGGGGTGTCCAATACGCATCCCTTGTGAGTAACATATGAGTTTGGTGGGAACCTTCCATATATTCAAAGAATATAACCAACACTCACATTTGCCTTATGTAACAATATTCTCATACTGTTAACCTAACAATTGGACTTATTTAGATATGAAAAATCATTCATGATTAAATATCAGATATAGGACAAACTCTATTGTTTATGGTATGATAACAAATACCTCGTATCTTTATTCATCAGAAAATAAAATTGTCTTACAATCCCAATTATCCAAATGACTAATAAACATAGATTTACATGAGACTACTAGCTGGAAGCATTCCAATATTCCTAGTAAGTTCTGAATGCTTTGGAAAAGCCAACGCTTTTGTAAACGGATCAGCTAAGTTTGACATACTGTGTGAACTTTTTTAAATTGATGTCACCAAAAATTCATAAACCCCCCTTCCAACCCCCTCGCGGAGGTAATGAACTTTGGCACGGGAAATGTCTAGCACCTTTAGTTGATTCAGACTCATTAGCTATTAGCAATTGCTCCAGTATTATCACAATACATATTAATGGGTTTTTCAATATGTGGGAACAACACCGAGCCCAGAAATGAATTTCCTAACCCATACTGCTTCCTTAGAAGCATCAAAGGCAGCAATATACTCAGCTTCTGCAGATGTTAGTAGCGAAAATGCTTTGCTTGGCACTCTTCCAGTCAACAGCACCTCCATTCAAAACGAACACATATCCAGTCTGAGACTTGAGGTCATCAGCATCCGTCAGATATCCAGCATCAGTGTAGCAAGAAACCCTGAGCTCTCGTTTTAGATCACCTCCGTAAACTAGAAACATGTCCTTAGTATTCCTGAGATACTTCAGAATGTTCTTAACAGTAGTCCAGTGAAGATCACCTGGATTCTGTTGGAATCGGCTTGTTATGTTCTGAGCGAACGCAACATCAGGGCGAGTACAATTCTCACTCAAAAATACATAATTGAACCCACAGCCGAGGCATATGGAACACTTTGCATGCGCTTCAATTCAGCAGGTGTAGAGGCACCTTGTGATTTACTCAATCTTAGCTTATCTTGCATGGGGATACTTCCACGTTTGGAATTCTCCATGTGAAAACGCTTTAAGATTTTTTCAATATAAGCACTTTGACATAAGCCAATCAACCGTCGTGATCTATCTCTATAGATCTTGATTCCAAGAATATATGCAGCTTCACCTAAATCTTTCATAGCAAAACACTTTCCAAGGTAGGATTTAACATCTTGTAACTTGGATTGCTGTTTCCCTGATCAATATGTCGTCGACATACAAGATTAGGAAAAAGTAACATTACTCTTTTTCCTCTAGCTTTTAGATATTACACATGGCTCATCAGCATTTTGACTCGAAACCAAATGTCTTTATTTCATCATCAAATAGCTTATTCCATTGCCTTGATGCTTGCTTAAGCCCATAAATGGAACGTTTCAGCTTGCATACTCGGTTTGGATATTTTGGGATTGACCAAAACTTAGTGTTGCTCATGTATACCTCTTCATGCGAATCCATGAGGAAGGCTGTTTTGACATCCATTTTGCCAAAATCTCTTAGTATAGTACGCGGCTTTGGCTATGAGAATCCTATAGCTCTAATGTCTGCAAAAAGGTGCAGAAGGTTTCCTCTAATCATTCCCTGGGGTTTGAGTAAAACCACTTCGCTACAAGACGAGCTTTATAGGTGTGTATGTTGCCATCCATGTCGGTCTTTTTCTTAAAGAGCCATTTGCTACCAACGGTTTTGCCATTAGGAGGAAGATCAACTAACTTCCAGACTTCATTGTCTTTCATGGATTGCATTTTCCACTTTCATAGTGTAAGCATTTAATCAGACTTCAGGGTCTAACAATGCTGCTTTATAGTTGCGTTTCAACCGAGATCCCCTAACTCATGTTCCTCAGCATCGATGTATAAACACATGCGATCTGTGGGACGTCGTGTCTTTGTGGACCTACGAATGGGAATGATATCACTTTTGAGGTTCTATCCATTTCTAGATCTATCCTCTTACATGATTTATGCTGAGTGTCTATAGATAGGATGCTTGTTTCTTCTTGAATATTTCAAGATCCTCTAGACTCCAACTTGCTTCTTGTTCTTTAAGACTATTCTTAGGGAATTCAGCATCCGAGCAACGAGGACTTTGTTCTCGGGTTGGTAGTAGGAAAGAATAACCCATTGTTTCTTTGGGTATCCTATGAAGATTACACTTTAAATAGACTGGGTTCGAAAACTTGTCAGGCTTGGTAAGAGTATCTCGCTTAACAAGTGCCTCACAACCCTAGACTTTTAAGTAAGACAGCTTAGGGGCTTGCCCATGCCATACTTCGTATGGTGTCTTTTCAACCTTCTTAGTTGGAACCATATATTGGAGACTTGCGTGCCAGCAGTCTCAAGAGCATCATCCAAATGGATTTTGGAAGAGTTGTTTGACTCATCATAGATCGAACCATATCTAGTAGGGTTCTGTTTCTCCTCTCCGACACACCATTGTGTTGTGGAGTGTAAGGAGGAGTACGATGGGAGGGATTAATCCCATGATCTTGGATGATCCAAAAAAACTATTGTTTTTTTTTTTTTTTTTGTTTTTTTTTTTTTTTTTTTTAACCATATACTCGCCCCCACGATCAGAACGTAGCGATTTTATGGTCTTTTCGAGTTGATTTTCTACTTCCTTTTGAAACACTTTGAAGGTTTCAAACACTTCATGTTTATGCTTTAACAAGTAAACATAACCATAGACTAAGTCGTCAGTGAAAGTGACGAGTACCCTTGCTCCGTGCCTTGAAGTGATTTTAAACGGGCCACATAATCGGTGTGATTAGTCAAGTAAGTCTTTGGACCTTTCCACTTGATGTGTGTAAGGTTTTCATTTGTGCCATCCTTACAAGACATAAGTAACGCATTTTTCAATAAGCCCTAGGTCAGTTGATTGATAAGTCCATCGTGTTGTAACTTTTCAATGCGTTTCTTGCTGATGTGTCCAAGACGACAATGCCACAAGAGAGCAGAGTCCAAGTCTATCTTGGCTCTTTTGTTGCTAACAGTATATATAGAATTTTCATTTGTATAAGAATTAGACAAATCAATTTCAAAAATACCATCCCTTGGGATAGCACTAAAATAAACCATGTTATTCCTAGAAACTTGAATTGTATTATTCCGAAGCGATTTATATAACCATCTTCATACTAACGGGGAAACTGATATTACTCCTCTAGTAATTGAGAGATAATGACAATTGTTCAAAACAATAACTAATCCGCTAGGGAGGATAAATCAAATTTGCCAATAGCTTCCAGCTTCACGTTTGACCATTGCTCCACTGTACAAGCTTAAGAGCCCCGGCTCAGGTTTCCTACTTGCCCTTAGACCCTGCGTTGTATTACAAATATGAGTACCACAACCAGTGTCATAGATCCATGATCTATTAAGGAAAGTATTGAGTTCTATAGTGAGGATACCTGAACCACCAGCTCCAAAGGTTGCATTCTTTTTCTTCTTTAGCAACTCAGCTAAATACTGAGGACAGTTCCTCTTCCAATGTCTGTTCTCACCCACACTCATGACAGATTTGAGTCCTTTGCGGGATCTTCCCTCTTGGGTGGAGGGGGAATCTTGGGCTTGGGAGCATAAGCGTGCTTATTTTTCCCATTCCCTTGATTTTGTCCCCTGCCAGCCTTTGAGGGTTGCGGTTTGTTGTGCTTTTTACCTTTCTGGACTTTACCAGCTCGAATAGCATGTAGAGCAGGAGCGTTGTTTTTGGGCAGATTAAGAGTTTGCTCATGGAGCTTTAGCATAGCATGCAACTCGTTAACAGTCTTCCCCAGGCTATGCATGTTGTAATTCTGCACAAACCCGTCAAATTCCTTGCGTAGACCGATAAGAATCAGACTCACAGCAAGGCCAAGTGTCACGGGGTGCCCCAAACGCTCTAGATTGTCAATATAGCTTCATTCTCTGATCACATACAAGCTAACTTGACTGCTTCTTCCTGTTTACAGGCGTGGAAATCACGCGTAGTCTGTAGAAGCTCCTGCTCTGCTTGCTGGGCAAACAGAGCTTTTAACTCCTTTAGCATGTCATTAGCATGGAGAGTTTCCAGATTTCGTTGGATCTCTGGCTCCATGGTCATGAGCATGAGTCCAGCAATCTCTTTTGATCCTTTAACCCAAGAGCAGTTTGTAGCTGCAAGGTTTTCAGGAGGCAATCGTGTGGAACCCGCAGGAGCTACAGGAGCAGGAGGAAGTGGCTGCTCTAGGTAATTCAACTTATCATCAATTGATAGTACAATCCTAAGTTGTCTATACCAATCAATAAAGTTGGGTCCAGTCAGTTTTTGCTTCTCGAGAAGCCTGAGACCTCGGGAATTGGTTAGCTGACGAGGTTGTCATCTACAATTGTGAAATAAAGTTCAAATATTTGTATTGTCGTAATTAAATTCTTAAAGGATAATCTACATAATTAATTACTAATAGACTAAGATCCAACTTGACCTCCCACTTATGACAGAAGGTCTGGTTACCAACGTGTAACTAAGAAGGGCAAGAGGTAAGCGACGAGCGTTATTGCATGGAAGCAACTCTTAGATTTATGAGGACTAATGACATAGTAATATATAGTAATGTCTCAAAAGGCATATTTGGTCTCATCTTATGCCTCGGGTACGAGGTGCTGTCCAGGAATCGATTTAGTAAACCAAATCGAACGTGCGAAAATTGATATAGGTCTGACCTATGAAAAAAAATTCGCCATGGGTTTGGCAAGGCCCTTAGGTCTGACCAGAGAAGTCAAGCCAAAGGCACGTGTTCTAGGTTTGGCGGCATAAGACTTAACAAATTTATATAAGGGTATTACAAATTAATTGTGAAAATGTTGTGTACAGAAGCATTGCAATACATCTTGTAGCACAATGTTAAGGAAAAACATTATGTTAACCTTTTTGGATAGCCATAGTTTGTCAAATGTACACGGTTAGCTCATTCTAGGACCGCACAAAGAAGCGGAGAAACAGGTCAGCGCGAAGCGTATTAAAAACCTGACTTCATTTGGGGAATCTTACTTCAACCCGCCTTAAACTTCTCTTTTAGTTTGTCCATAATGGGTGAGCCATACTTCCAATTGACTAATGATGCTATGTATGTTAAGAAACCCCTTTTGTTAACATTTAGTTTTATTGATGCCAATATGGTGGGATTACAAATTGATCAACCCTATATTGTACTCCTACTTAGTCCGAAGACAAGTAATTCCAATAATTCCCTCATATGCCGAAGCATGTAGTGGGGCGGGAGAAAATTAAAGATCCACATTAACCCCATATCGCGCATGTAAAACTAAAGCTTCACAAGAAATCAAATTTCATAGTTTTTATGTCCATATTAATTTGATCCAAAAACCCCGGTTTCAAATAACACATAATTTTTTTTTTTGTCTAACATGGATAAAAATTATGTGTGTAATATTAGACATGTTCAATCCAAATTACTCTATAAGTATTAGTCCGGTTTTAAGAGTTTCATAAAATCTATATTTTGCAATATATTGTCCTAGACAAAAGGCTATCCATATAAGCATTAAAACAAGAATAATATATGGATTGGAAAAAGTTGAGAACACTCTTTAAAATGAAAGCAGTAAATCACATAATGCCTCGAGTTCTCAAAAGAGTCTTCCCCAATTGGAGAACCATAAGACTCTTACTAGGTTTTCTGCTAAAGTGCTAGTCTCGCCATCATACATCATATATACATGATTGCGTGAGTCTTTTACAGTGAGATAAAACAAGAATAGATTAACATAGCAACTTAATTAACAATTTAATTTTTAATCTATACTTCTTTTTATCATTTTATGTTTGTGTTCATTCTAGGTTGGTTATTTAGTTATGGCAAGGATTGCATGTCGTTGCCATAATTTACAATAGAAACAATAAATAAACCAATTACATGCAGCCCTAGCGTGTTTTAAATCGTATGTAATACATGTATACTAAACTAATTGACTCGTGATGCCACTGTTGGAATTTAACAATCAAGTTAACCATTAACTCATACGAGTGCGCAGCGGATAGATCTAGTCTAGTACAAATAATCAACATACTATAAAACACATTTAAAGGACATGTAAATTAAATAGGAACATACCCTCGTAGACACCAGCAAGTAATAGAAACCAAGTGTATGAAACTAGTGACTAAATGGCCACCTCTATGAGTGCTCACACAAACACGTAAACAAGCACGCCCGGATGCTAGTCCAACCTCACGTATATCCAATACAACTATTGTAATCAAAACCCACTGTAAATCGATCACCAAAAGCCTCACAAGGAACAGAACCGAATTACAGATAGTTGTGTAGAGTTTCAACCGAATTCGGTTAGAACCGAATTAGGCAGAGAACCGAATAAGCCCAAATCAAACCCTAGATCGAATCTCTCAGTTCCCACGCCTTGGGAACAAGTAAACTGATTGCAATGACAACCAAACCCAAACCCGTCTGTATACACCTTGGATCAAATCACTATTCGAAAAACCCTCTAAGGTGTTAACCGAAATAGGCAAAACCAAAAACAAGAAAACCAAATTGGGTATTTGGGTATTCGGCTATTAGAAGAGCAAGGGGAAAAGATGTAGCCTTTTGTGTGTGTATTCTTCTCAATTGTATCGGCAGAATTGAGGTAGGGAAGAGAGGTTTTTATAACCCTCAATCCCTAAGTGTGATAAGAATGAACCTTTAGAGTTCAAACCTTATCACAACACTTATAAAGCTTATCACTAGCATCCTTTCTTTATCCCCTAGGTCCAATGAACCAAGACGTTCATTAGAATCATTATAATTAGCCGGCCACAATGGGAAACCTCAAACCTTGTCTAACTGATTATTCGGTCCTATCGGTTCATCTATAGAAACTAAAGTGAGATTAATACGTACTCTAAATGTTTTAGCGTGTGTGCACCAATAGGATCACACACTCCTTGTTGTGATCGAGCTAGTCCATCTACCATTTAACCCAACTCAATATCAAAAATACGTTATTCTTAAAAGTATATTCCTATACCCAAACTTTGTGTTACTTGCGCTTCAAAAATCTAAATGTAACTCCTCCTGTTTTGAAAGATGACCCCAAAAGTTGAAAGATACTTGTAAATATTATGGCCGTATTACCAAGCTTAGATGGAAACAAAGATAACACTTTTAGATTTTCTAAGATCAGCAATCTCAGAGTATCTCACTTTGCTCAAAAAATGGATCATGATCTACTTCAGAATCTCTAGCAAGGGACACGAGCGATGAATTCCCCAACCGGCCTTCTAGTTTTCAAATTTTACCCTAGTAAAGTCAAATTGTAAAAGACCTGGAAAACCACCGAAACTAGGTGCAGGCAAAAAATACCAGTCATGGAGATCCAAATATTTCAAATTAAGTTATTATATTAACTCTATGATTAAATTTTTTACCCAAAAAAAAAATTTCAAATTAAGATGAGAATTATGGTAGGCTAAATGAGTTTTAGTGCTATGGCTCTTTATTTATGATGAGTAGAGCTCTTTAATTCCTTTTTTAGACAAGAACATAAGCCAATGATTAAATTCCAACAACATCCACCTTGAAACACGAAGGTAAATAGATCGAGGACAAACTTTGTTATGTCACCATTAAGGAAAAAGAGAAATCTACTTAAACTTTTTGAACTAAAATTCTTTGACGATTTAATCTTTGCAAATTCCCAAAGAACTTAAAATCAAATATTAGTTCGGTTAGCAAAGTCCACATAACATCTTGAATCGGCAAACGAACTAGTATATTTGTTACCACCTTCTTTGGCATGCTGCTTATAGTATCTTCTAATACAGATTTAGGCGCTTTGCGTGTTCCATAATCATGTTCCATTACTCCGGAGAGAAAACATATAAAAGATATGATTATAATCTATGCAAGATTATACATCTGGTCCCATGGCATTCAAATAACCTCAGTACACAAACAAGTTTTTAACAAATCAGATAGTAAACTTATTGTACAAAAATGAAGAACATAAATTCCTAAACCTCACAATCGACAGTCTCGAGCAGAAGATGTTTTTCTTTTTTTTTGAACGGACAGCAGAAATGTTTTACCAAACGTCTTGATTGATTCTGTGAAATCAAACCAAGAAGAAAATTTGATGCTTAAACTCTCTTCAGAACTTAAATTATATCCAAGTAAAATTAATCGGGTTTTAAGAAAGGATTCTTTTGTAATATTTATTAGCATTTAATTATTGTAAAGTTTTGTCATTTGTGGATCAATACGTATTAAACAGTACTAGTATTTATAATGCATTTGAGGAAGTCTAAAAAATATTAAGACAACACATATTTATTATCTAATTATATCTTTACTACATATTAAAGCATACTTTGTTATTTCTAAAAAAAGAAAGCCTAAAAATTTTCAAGTTACAACCATTTAAGCATAGTGTACAAATATTATTAATTAAAACTTGACAATTTACAAAAATAATTAATACTCTTAATTAAAATACCCAATTACATAAACCTAATCATATCTACACATTTTACAATCACAGGAAAGTATACCATACAACTTTTTAACTACATATTAATACGTTATTAATACACCAAATATACTTAAAGTACAATGATAAATACACAGTGTAACAACAATTACAAAATCTATACGTACCTAATTAAATACAACCAATTAAAACACTCATTCTCAAAAATACAATAATATTTTCACAATGTACAATCTAAACAAGCTACAATATATTCAAAGTATAAACTAATTAAACACACTAATTAATGTTATTTTAAAACACCCTTAAAATGAAAAACTATATGTAGTACAAACTAATAAAATACACAAAGCTTTATACAATTATATGCTAACAAATTGATGGTACATATAGTTTTCAAAACCGACCAGACCAAAACAGCTCAACGGGTATCGAAGTAGCCATCGGTTCGGCTAGCTAATAAAAGCCGTCCAAAAATGAACCGGAGAGGACCCGTCGAACCGATACAAATGGGTGAATCGAGATCTATTTCTTCGATGAATCGTCACAGGGTACCTGCCGCCGCAATGCGCGGGTACCCTGCTAGTTTTACTATAAAAATAAGTCTTAAAAATTAAGTCAATAATTAAATTCTCACGACACTAATTGCATTATAAGATAAATTAATGACTCATTAAATTTCAATATTAAATAGATGTTACAAACTTACAATAATACAAAGTTATAGTTTTAAACTTTATAAATAATCATTAAATTTTTATTAAGTTTAATTGACTTATTAATTTTTGGGGGGGATATTTAATATTTGTATTACTTAGTAAGATTTGTTACAGAAATTAAAATAAAACTTTTGACTCGTTAGAACTAGCAAATCGGTAAACCATAAAATACCGACTATCATTGCATACCACTTAAACATTAAGATATGTTAAAAAAAATACATTAATGATATCGTCGTTGCTTTACGCGGGACCCGGGGTGAGCATGGTGCGGTTTTTGACTAGAACCGAATCGCAACCGCACTTGCGGATTCTATAAAAATAAAAAACCGCACCACACCATATTTTGCGGTTTCGGTTTTGCGGGTTATTTTTGCGGTTTTTGTGGGTTTTGCGGGTTTTAACCGCACCGCACCATCAGTATGACTTATATAATTTATGTGGGTTTTTGGTTTACAATGTTGGTTTACTCGGTTATAACAACGCATATATTTAATGTAAACATACACATCACTTATATCTTATAAGAATATTAATGATAATGTGTAGTAGAAGCCTTATAACCACAACATAAAATAATCAATGTGTGTTTTTCGATTTTAAATAATCAATGTGCGGTGCGGTTTACAGGTAAAACCGCAACCGCACCGCATTTTGTATTTTTTCTTTTTTCTTAAACGATCTTTGGTTTTTGTCGTATTAGTACGTTTTTGTGGTGCGTTTTTTTGTGTTTTTGCGGTTTTTTGCGGTTTGCGGTTCGATTTCTTACTCACCTTCAACAGTTTGCATGATATACTCTTAAATTAATGAACCTTTTTCCACTTTTCTCAGCAATACATCACAGTCTTCAATGACTTGATGCTATTTAAAGCATACCCCTTTAATGGACCAAAAATTTTATAAGAGTTCCCTTTTTCTTAGAGTTTATATTTTAGCACTTTTATACCGTGTTGTCATTGTTAAAGTTATCAATCTTATAGAAACTTTGTCTGGTTATCATGAGAGAATTAAAGCATTTTAATTTTACTAGGAGAGGATACACCTACAGTGACATATTTGCGTCTCAAGGATGTCAAAACATGCCACTGATTCTTGATCCTGTTATCGGTTCTTCCTGGAAGAAACTCGGCGAGCTGAGACCAATTTGTTGCAAAAATCTCATGGGCCCTTATCAAACTTCATTTTCTTTAATAGTGAAGTTTGTTTTCTTATTTTTGAATCGAGTTGATTAAGTCATTGCAATCTACATCTTTTACCTAAATTCATGCAGATTAGCAATTTGTTATTTAATGAGTTGTAGCATTGTCATAGAACTAAGTACATTTATTGTAATAGAATAAATAGTACATATACTTTATTTTTCTAATGTTTTTAGAGTAATAAACATTAAATTTCCATTATTTTATTTTAACTAATTATATATCGTACTTACATTTTGATAAAACATGCATGCTAAAATAATGGAACTATGTTGCTTGTTGTAAAGGAAAACATATGTTATAACTTATTTAAATTAAGTGACCAAACTTTGAAAGTTTGATTATATAATTCAGTTAGTTATTTTTTGTTAAAAAGCATCACCCGATCTTTTCGAGAGTTGGTCAGATATGAGTTTCCAGTCTCTCACGCCATGATGTGCAACAAACTCTTTTAGTCTAATATCCTTACAATTTTCCCAATGGTCCCGTTTAAGTTTGTTTTCGCCTCCTTGACTGTAAAAAAAATCAAATACCCATGTAAATTATTGGACAAAATTGAGTATTTTTTGTTTTGTTTCGCATACCTGTTTTCTTTCACGATCTTAGCGGGCGATGAAGACGAGTTGATTACTTGGTTTTGAGGATTTTAAACAACACCATCATTTTGAGCACTACAAACTCAATGTATAACGCAAATGTGTTGTTTTTTGATCAAAAGCTCAGATGTGTATTTTTTGGAATATTTGATTGCAAAAGAAAATGGAGATTACGTTGGAGCAATTGAAGATGATGCCATGGTGATTCTTGTTGGTGGAACACACTTTCTTGACCTATTAATCAAAAGAAATAAAAAGTGCAAATGAGAAGGTGAGGAACGAGAACTATACATACAAACTATAAAGAGAAAAAATATTAAGTGTAATAAATAGGTTGGAAAAAGAGTATCAGAGCATCCGCAATGGGTCAAATTGGTAAAAAAATTACTATTATGAAAAGCCTTTTGAATGGTTTTTTTGCATTACAACAAAAGCTTTTTGAAACGAGCAATGCTAGACTCACATAATTTTTACAAAAAATTATCCACACATATATGTGTCACTTGATTATGAAAAGTGAAAAACAAGAAAGAGAAACTTATGCATTTAATTGGTACACTCTTACATGATTAACTTGTATGTGTGTGTATTTTTGTTTGTTAATAATTATGTTGTAGTGTTGCATTGCTCTATTTCAAAAAGCTTTTGTTTGCAATGCAAAAAAAACCATTCATAAGGCTTTTTAGAATAGTAATTTTCTATTACCCATTTGACCCATTGTGGATGTTGTGATACTCTTTTCCCAACAACCCTGGTATGTGCTTAAATACACATACCTTTTACCTTTAAAAACGAGCTAAAATAACCAAAAAACGGACGTTGTGCAGGAACGGATAACCAAGAAAAGGACGAAAAACAAAGCCAAAACGACAAAACCGGACTCGGAATGGAAAAGACTGTGAAAGACAAAGCCAAAATCAAAGCCGGAAAGTCAATCAAGTCAAAAAGTCAACAGAAAAGTCAACTGGTCAAAGTCAAAGTCAACCCAAGTCAACCCCGAGGTCAAAGTCAAAGAAATATAAGTTCAGGGACTGAAATTGTCAATCCCTAAACTTATATATAAAGAAGAAAAGAAAAGAAAAGAAGAGAAGGGCTGATTTTGCAATTTGCTCAAAGTAACAAGTAGGGGGGCAAAACTGCCAACCCCCCTAACTTGTATACCACAAGGACTATGGGTGTAAAGAGTTATATAACTCTTGGGGACTTGTTTTGCCAAGTCCCCAAAAGTTATTTAACCACAGGGACGGTGGATGGAATAAAACAATAAACCATGAGGGGCCATTTGTGCCAACTCCACAAAACTTCACTCTGTTATACCTCTAACACCTTTTCCCGCCTCTTTTTCCCTCCCAACACACTCACGGGTTAACATAACCCGTTTTTACCCCAAAGACCTTCACCACCACCATGGATATACATCTCCCCCCTCCTCCACCACCTTTCCCAGCAACAAATGTGCCAACTTGGCAATCCCACACCCCCCAAGACCAAATTCGACGACTGAGATTGAATTTTGAGGATTGAAGGGCCAAGATTAAAGGTTTTAACACTCTCACAAAACAAACACACCTGTGTTTGTGTGTCTACAAACAAGCACAACAAGAAAAAAAGAGAAAGAGAAGACCTAGCTTTAGTTTTCGGCTATAAAAAGCCTTGTAAGCCATTGTGGCAAATATATAAAAGTTTATTCAGTTTTAGCAAGTTTTTAATTAAGTATTTATTGTAGTTTAAAGTATTTTTAAGTTATTGTCTCTTATGCATTTGTAATTCTCTGTTTTAATGAAAAATTAAGCCGTTTTTACTTCATAAGCTCTCAATAAGCTAATTTGAGCTTATTCTTGTTAATAAGCTCAAATTCAGTTTAATACCTATTAAAAGCTCTCAAATACTGTTCTCATGTGATTTTAGTTCATAAATGTTCATTTGATTTTGATTTTGGAAGCTATTGAAGAAATAAGCTAATTTTAGCTTATTGAGCTTTTGACTCAGGTTTAGAGGCTTTGGGAGCCATTAGGACAGGTTTTCTAGGCCACTCACTCAGAAAGAGTGGCCTTGGTTCTGAGACAACAAAAATCCAAGGTTTCAATTCTTTATGATCATTTAGCTTAATTTCTAGCTTAAGGCATTAGCTTATTTGCTTCTTATCTTTGTAAACATATTAGTTTAGGGTTGTTATTTGGCTGTTGTAAGTTTTTATTGCATAATTTTGTGCTACATTAGCTTATCTCTCAAAACTGTCATAAGTAGTAGTATAAGCTAGTAGAGAAACTAGCTTATTTTTCTTAATAAGCTAGGATTTTTAGTTTTAAAATAGTTTAAATAGGTTAAAATAAGTAAGAGTAGATAAAAAGTTTTCAAAGTTTTAGCTTAAAAATAGGTTTTAAACTCACTTTGGTTTGACAGTTTTGAGATAAAGGGGTGTTTGGGTCAACCTCAAAAACGGGTAAAAATGGTTTTAAGTTTGGGTTGAGGTATTTTAGTGAGTTTAAGCTAAAGTTTTAAGCTTATTTAAAGCTGATTCAAAAGATTTTAAAGTCTCATATTGATTTTCAAAGCTTTTCAAAACCTACTTGTCAAACTGTGACTTTTAAAAAAGCCACAAGTGCTTATATCCATAAGCACTTGAATTTTAAGTTTGAGGTTCAAAAAGAATGTATTTTTGTGTGTATTAAACAAGCTGCAAACACTTTTGTTCTTTTGACTTTGGTAAGTCATAACACCAAGTCTCTTTCAAGTAACAGTTTTAAAAAAGTCCAAAAGACCCTTTTTCACCTTAAAAATCAGCAAGTTTTTTTTAGTTTTAACATGTCAAACTTTGTGCACAAGTCCATAAGCTAGGGTATTAAACCTGTTTTAGCTTATCTTTTCAATTTGAGCTTATTTGACAGCTTTTAACAAGCTGTCAAATAAGCCCATAGTTTTAAGCTTAAATCTCCCCTGGTGCAAAGGGGAGATTTTAAGCCACTTTTTCTTGGTTTTTAAGCCAATTTAAGCTCAAGTCATTGGCTTATTTTAAGAGCCTATAAGCTCTTAAATAAGTTCCTTGAATTTCAGCTTTTGAAAAGCTTATTTGCTGGCTTATTCTTAAGCCCAAACTCAGCCTTTGACTGTTTTTAGCTTAGGATTGGTATAGGATTGCTTATTTTTCATGTTGGCTTTTACAGCTTATTTAGGTATAGATTTTAAGTTTTTTAATGCTTATTAGGTTAGTTTAGGAGTAACTTAGCTTATTTGGCCTCTTCCCTAGTTTTTTTTGTCAAGTTAAGCCTTTTTTCTTTGCCTTTAAACTCTTTGTTTAAGTTTCTATCCACATAAGCTTTTTACAGCTTATTAGGCCTTAAGCCTTTAGACTTTTAAGCTTATTTAGTTTAGTTTAAGTCTCCTTAGCTTATTTTGCCTTTGTCTTAGCTTACTTCGACCTTAAAGTCCAAAAAAGACTTAACATTTTTAGCTTTAAAGCTTTGTAAGCTGCTGTCACCTTTAAGCTTATTTTATAGCTTATTCTTTTGACAAAAGTCGAAAGTGTCTTTATTAATGTTGTTTAGAATAAGATGTTCTAAAACTTTGTAGTTTTGAGTTTTTGATAAAACTCACTTTTTAATAAGCTAAAAAAATAAGCCATGTCGCGAGGTCTGTTTTGTACATTGCCCATAGTTTAGGGTCACCCGTTTTCGTACAAGTGTAAATTGTTAATAGTTTGCCCGCCTACCCCTCAGTTTAGTTTTGTACACTTTCTACCCTAGAGTTTTAAAATAAAAAAATAAAAGGGGTAAGACAAGAGACCCGGGTGAGCAAGACTCGAACCCGGGACCTCTCGATACAAACCCCTTTATACCACACACACTACCACTGCGCCCTATAGACTCAAGGGCACTTGGTATTTATGTGCGTTTTGGGTTTTTAGCTTATATTTTGCTGTGAAGCTTTATTTCGGGGCTTATTTGCATAAGCTGGTTGGTGTTTTCTTTTTTTTGTAGGTAACTTATAGTGTCTAGTTAATTTTTTTGTAAAATTTTCAGAATTTTTCGTTAAACATTTAGTATTTTTTATAATTTAAATTAGTTAAAAGTTTATTTAATTCATAATAAAATACAAAAATTATCAAAAAAATATTTTGCTTTTTAGTCATTTTCTTTTGTCATACTAGTTTGTAGGAAAAATATAAAAATTTCCGTAGGGTCATTTTTATAAACTTTTCATCGTTTAAAGAACGGGTCCGGTGCGGGATTTGTTTTGATCGTTTTTTGGGGTCAACGAACTCCGTTTTCGGTCTAGGCTTTATGCATTGTCTTTTTGGTCCATAGAGTATTTTTAAGATAAAAAAGGCGAAAATTTCTTGTAGTGTATTTTTAAGATTTTAGGTTTTCCCTAGTCAATAAGTCAACACCAAGGGTGTTAGACTAAGGGGACGACCGGATCTAGATCCCTAAGGGATGTATTGGGCTTGTGAGCTATCTTTTCCTCCAAGTTATGTATTTTAGGTAAACCCTAAAATCATCTACTATATAAGGAGGATCCCCTAGCTCATAATTCTCATTCCTTCTCCTCCTCTTCTCCTAGTAGGCATCGAACCAAACAAACCCTTGAGGTAAAATTGTTTGAGTTCGACTACTCGACATATTCTTGAGCGTTGGTTCGTGGTATTGGTCGACGTATAGTGTATGATACACTTAGAGGTTACTTACTTTAGTAACTCGAAGGGTTTTCGGTTTCACATGTATTACACACATGCGTGTACTCGAAGAAGTCTCCGGTTCTTCACGTAGCTTGGTTGTTATTCGGTATGTTTTCTGTTTATGTTTTATGTCAATTATAAGTGCTATATGAGTTTAATTCCGTTGCGTAGCTCGTTTAATATTCACATAATATTAGGGTTTTAGACCACGATTTCCAACATCTTGTTCATCATTCTTTGGTAGGTAGCTCCGGATCTCTTCAATCCCTTTGGCATATAGGTATGACAGAATACCCCTCCATCGGTGTGGAAGGTTGTCTTGTCCTTGTCTTATTATAGCATCCAAATCTAGCTACCATCTTTGGGAAGGCGTAGGAAGCATTTGTACCAATACCCCATGAGTGATTCTAATTTTTCTTCCACCTTGGGGCGAGGGTACATGTCCTTTGGACAGACCTTGTTAAGGATTGTAAAATTGGTGTGTACCCGCCAACTACCATCCTTTTGCTGGATAGGCATAACATTGGTGATCCATCCTGGGTATTGGACCCTCCTAATCATTCCTGCTTTTAGCCATTCGATCACCTTTTCTTTTAATACCTTTCTCTGGTTCGGGGTCAAGCGTCGCTTCTTTTGGACCTTAAGTCCCGCCAATGGGTATGTTTCATCACAGACCGTGGTACTGCGGTGTCGACCGTCGGAGTCCATGCGAACAAGACAATGTTTCCGCGGAGGATTTCTATCAGCTTTTGTTTACATCTGATCGAAAACTTACCATTCATTACCACAGGTTGGTGTGGGTGATTGTTGTTGATTATTACTCTTTCTGTTACCCGGTCTTCCATTTCAGGTTCGTCCGGTAGCGCAAGCTCTTTTCCTGGTCTTCTACCAAGGGTGATTCGGCCTTGAAGCATGGCTTGCTCCCTTATCCTTAAAAGTTGCTCCATGCGCTACGACCACTGTGTCTCTCTCCATGAGATTTGTGTTTCTTCAGTTTGCTTGCACTATCTAAGAGCCTCCTTGCTAGTTTTCAAAGTAGCTACCCCACTAGCCATTGTGAACTTAATCATTGAGTAAATAGCTGACCCTACTACCGCGAGGCTTCTCATCCCGTTCTTTATAAGATAACATTGTAGGGGGAATGAAATTTCACAATAGCAAACTCCGTCAGGACCGTCTTGCTCTGGCCAGGCTCTCGCATTGTCACTCGGAGGTCCACCAATCCCAAAGGGGATTCACTTCTCCTGAAAACCTGATCAATGGCGCATTTGACTTTCTCAGCCTTGATCATGTGTGGGCATTGAAGATTTTAAAGCAATGTTCATACATAATCTCAGACGAACTTCCTCTATCAACGTAGATTATTCGGACCTTGAAGCCCTCTATCATTGCTTCCAACACAATTGGGGAGTCAGTCAGGTGACCTTAGGGTACCGCAGGAAATGTGATTTCTTCAGTCAACCTTAGTTCCGTTCCTTTGTATGGTCTCTTCCTATTCCCTCCATAACTTACCATGTTTATCACTTTCACTCCTCGTTGTCCTTGCCCTTTATTTATTTGGTTGCCTTATCGAATGTCTTTCACTAAGTGAGCCAGCTTCCCTGATGTTACCGCATCCTCTATCTGCTTCTTCAAATGGTAACAATCATTGGTGTTATGGCCCCTATCTCCATTGTAGTCGCAGAATTTGTTCAAATTTTGCTTATCAGGAGTTCCTACCAGTGGCGGAGGTGGTGGGAATTTACGATTTCCATTGTTAGTATTTCCTTCGGATTTTTGGTTAGTGGGGTAAATGTTTCCCTCCTAGCATACACAGCACATGTTCCCATGTTCCGTCTGAACTCTCTCTGACTACTCCGGCCCTTGGACCTTTCTTGACCTTTAGACCACCTTGTCATGTTCCCTCCTTTATCCCAATGGTTAGTCCTGACCACCTCTGCTATTCCTGCAGCGGCCTCACCCCTAATGAATGCCATGACTCACTCGAACGTCTCATATACCGTTTTACGATTTTTGTCTTTAAGTTTCTTGGCTAACTCCGGATGACCGTGGCCATGCATGCAGGCAAATATGCGCAACACCGGAGGTACCCTTTTGATGTGCGAGCTCTCTGACTTGAAGCGATCCATTAATGCCTCTAGTCCTTCATTAGACCTTCTCTTTATTTTGTGGATCTCGGTCGGATCTTTGGCATATCTTTTTTGCTGTGAGAATTCCTCCAAGAAATTTTGACTTAATTTTTCAAAGTTGTCTACTTTTGGGGTCCAAATCGGCGAACCAATTCCTCGTCACGCCACTTAAAGTTTGGCGGAACATTTTACACCACACCGGCATGGGCCATTTTTCGTATTCCACGACTGCGTTGTAAATACCCAAGTGATCCTTTGGATCCTTGTTCCCTTCGTCTTCCTTTACGTTCTAAGGGAGCTTAGCCCTCCGATGGTGCCTAAAACGTGTGATTCTTGAGGTGAAAGGTGTTGGCTTTAGTCTTTTGTATGGTGTGCTCAAATCTTCACACGTGTCTTCCGAATCTCCTTCATAGCTCGAATCTGGTTCCTCTGGGCTTCGACTTTCTTGACCGTGATTTAGTGCCTTTGACCCACTTTTGCCTTCCAACCTCCCTAGCCTTCTTGGCCTGGATGGCGTCTTGCTTCGAGAAAAGCTCCTCTGGCTTTTTCTAGTGGCTCGGGTCTTGCTTCAGGTCCTCATTGTTTTGGAGGACCTGTCGGATGAGCGCTTCAATGAATTTCTTGCTCGGGAACTTTCTGAGCCATCTTTCTCGGAGTCATCATAGTTGAGCCTCTTGGGTGTTGTGTTTGTCTGGCCTTGCTGATCGTGTTCCTTGATCAAAGTTCTCAACATTTCAATATTTTCTTTGATGTATGCTAGAGGGGGAGTAGCCTGGGCCTGTAAGGAGGGAGCAAAAGGTCCTTCTCGGACGTCTGTCTCCACCTTTTCCCTTTTGACTATTGGGGCTTCCTCTCCATCTTGTTGTGAGTCTCCCATAACTTGGCCTTTCTCTAGATTGAGTAGATTGGGATAACATGTCCCACGGATGGCGTCAATGTTGATGTAAATTTACGTGAGGTGCTTGAACCTCGTAAATATGCTTCGAACTTAGAAGAATGTCTGGTTCGACTTGGTTCCTTTAGACTATGCTCCTTCGTACCCTATATGAAAATAAGAGAGAACATCGTTAGCTCGCCCCGGTTTTGAATTTGAGACCAACTTCCAACATGAGGATAAGTATGGGAGTTGTGAGACAATTGCGGAGTGAATAGAGAGGATATTAGTATGGTTCGGAGTGTGCGTAGACTTGTCCGTCCAGAGAAGCGGGGCTCTACAATTTATACTACTCGAACATTACCCGACGAAATGAGAATCGTAGTTGTCGTTTAGGTTCAACCAGGAAGTCGCCGAGCTGGTACTTCCTCTATATTTGCTGACCTAGTTGTCGTTACGTGTCAGACCGATATTGGTGTCGTGCATAGTACTTATCTGATACTCTGCCATTGCACCTTTGTCAGACTAGCACCGACGCTGTTGACTCTGGACCTGGCTCGTCCTTCGACGGGCCAACTTCTCCGGAGTACGATTCTGGCTTAAGTCGTGCTTGTTTGACAAGGGTGCTTGGCTATGTTGTTCCCTCCAGAGGTTTCGGAGGAGACTATACGTCATCAAACGCCCAACCCAATGTCTGCCCAACGACCAAGACCCTGGTATGGTAACGCCCCAACACTGATGCCAGGTAGGCATAACGCCTGGTTCGACGTTACCTAACCGGGCCTTCTAACTCATAGACTTTTTTCTCGCAGTGATTACAAAATGTTGTAGTCTTGGTCCTAATGGTACTTTTACCGTTAAGGATGCTCGTTATAGGATTGACCAAAATATCCTTCCCAAGCCGATTACTATTTCCTACTCAAATTACTCATGTTTACCAAATTAGCCAAGTTGGTGCGTAAAGGACGATTTGGTGCGTAGTCAACACATTTTGCGCACCAAATAATTAATGCTCCATCAATTCCCATTCACCCACATACCTATCCTCTTTCATTATCACCCCCAGCCCAATACTTTGTAACCCACCACCTATTATCCTTTCTCATTAAAAAAAAAATACATCTGCACTTTAGTAAGAAACTACGAAATATGAAAAAAAAATTACCACTAGAAGTTAAGAATCGAAAATTGAAATGTCACTTTCAATGTTTGGTGCGTTATTTTTTGTGTGAGGTTGAGTATGTTGGGCTAAACCGGTGGCTCGGCCTCCGGGATAGGGGGTTTTTCTTTTGCCGAAGTGAAAACCGATCCGTCGGCCTTCGTGTCAAAAGTTTTTTCATCCCTTTTGATTCTCTCGCAGTTAAAGTCTCGGGATTTTACCATTTTTTGATGTTATGTAATTCTTTTTGTTGACTCTATTGTACTTTAACGCTGCGTTCTCGAGTTTGTTTTTGAGGAGAAAAGAAAGGAAATGCTAAAAAATATACATAATCTTGTGTTCTCAAATTTTTATAAAAAGAAAAAAAAAGGGTTTACATAGGAAAGATGGGGGAAATTTTGGACCAAAGTTATCCTCCCATTTTTGGGAGGATTGCCTAGGAAAGGAAATGATACATTTTATATTTTGGTTAGAAAGACTATATTACCCCCCACCAACTACAAAGGCTAATATACAAGAGGGGCATTGTAGTAAATTGTCATATTTACATTACTTTCCTTCCAACTTAAGAACATGGATCATACACACTTTCCTTGCATTTCCTTTCCATTTTGTCCGACTCGAGAACGCAAATAAGATTGTATGATATCATTTCTTTTCTTTCTCTGCCCCTCCCATTTTTTTCTTTTTCTACCGTCCTAAACTCGAGAACGCAGCGTAAGTTTCTAGCGTCTTGCTAGACTCTTTTTTATATATATTCCATCTTTGCCGTTAAAAAAAAAAGTTGGCACCACAACAACAGTAAGCAGAACCCCATGTTCGCAAGTACGATTATTTATACGCGAATATCGGTCTGAATAAAATACTAAAAGCAAATAGGAAACAGTGTGCTGTTTGTTTAACCTGGGAAGGTTGTAAAGGATACAGACGGAATAGGAAGGACGAGTTGTAACTTGTAAGTTGCAAACGTACCACCAACCTAGGAAGGTTTGTATATATCAACTTATTATAATCAGAAGAAGAATAAGGAGGACGAGTACATTTATCCTCTACATTACATATATAGTTACATTACGCGCTCTCTCGCTGGACTCTATCAAAATATCCGCCGTTGATTTCTTCTCTCCTATTTAACCCTTCTTTCTTTCTTTCACCCTATATATACACACATTTATCCGTTAGTCAAGGTTCAAAAACAAAACAAAACCCACACACATTATTCACGTTAACCCTCATTTTTTTAATGGTTTCTCCTTCAATTGAAGGTATCTTTTCTCATATGTTTTAATCGATTCTCATCAACTTTTTATGCATCGTTTAATACCATTTATTATATAGTTTAACAATGTCGGTTTACTAGATTCACCATAACCTCTGTTTCTGTGTTGTTATAAACACACAGTGTATGCGTGACTTGATTTTGTTATTATTGGATTCAATTAAATTGAATTTGTATCTGTTGTTCGGATCTGGATCCGAGATCCGATCCAGACTACTATACCAAATGGTTGTTGGTTCAAGTTGTGTCTTAAGAAAAAAAAATGAAAACTAGTAACAAGAAAAAGAGGTGTTTTTTTAATTATTTTTTTTTTTCATTTTATACATGGAAAAGAAAGTACAGTAATCATTGAGTTTTAGTGAAGTTAATAATTGAATACAGTACTGTTTTTTTTAAAATATTTATTTGGATCTAAAATAAAATTTATGTGTCTATTGCCTAATTGATGTTGGTCCCAAATCTATGTGGTTTGATTAATTTGGTGTCCATGTTTTTCAGCAGTTATTAACTAATCTGTCGACAAGGTTTGATTACAGACTTTGAGACTTATAGTGATCCTATTAATCTATGCCCCTATGCTCCCTGTGTTTGTTGTAATGATTAGGATTATAAATGGGCGGTAGTGTTCGAAGTTTTAGCATGCTTTGTAATTTGTAAATCACCAGGGCCGGTGACAATATTTGTTCAGATGGGCGATTTTTTTTCCGTCCTTATAGATTTGCACTTAGTAAGACTGGCTTGTCATTGCGCAGAATGTTTCAATATGGTTGTTAACTTGACCGAATTGATTTTTGTATGATATGCAGAAGATGATCCTAAAGCTAAGTTAAGAAACTTTGTTTATGCTCTTTAGCCAATAGTTGTCAAATACATATGATAGTTCGTCTCAAGTTGGTATATTTTATTTTTATCAAAACCGAGTCTTGTCACCTCTTTTCTACTTTTGTATAATTGATCGAGTTTCTAATTAACTACTTTTAGGCAATGATCATGCTTAAGCCATAAGAAACTTCGTCTTAACGTGTCATTTTCAAACTTAGGTTTTTCTTGTTTTTGTATTTAATATCATTTGATTTGTCCCGACTTCCAGCTCTAGGCCTGCAAAAATATCTAATAACGTGTTATATAGCATTTTTATAAGATATTCACATGCGCCCACTATTGCTTGTCTAGATATATTTTTGAAATATTTAACTATTGTCATTATTATACGCACGTAGAGGTTAACTTTCATTTTAGCCTTTAATAAGTCCGATGGGTCCACTGGGCATGCCTCTTTTATGACTTATGTGTCCTTTGTCCCACCCATATAAAGTTTAAATATTATTTGCAATAAAGGGTGTTTGGGATTGTTTATTAAAAGTTTAAAACTATTTAGCTGTGTATCGTGTTTTAATACAATGCATGAGCTGTTTCTAAGGTGTTTGTGATTTGCTTATCTGAATATCTATGTTTGAAATAAGTTGTTCTGCATTGAAACTGCTTATTTAGAATGGCATATGCCAAACAGCAATAAGCAGTTATAGTAAGCATCCCAAAATCTCAGTTTGATAAGCAATCACAAATCTCATGATTGAAGCCTTTGTTATGTATAACTAGTAGGAGATATCTGTAACAAAAAAAGCTAATCTAATATGTATCCTCTTTATGATATTAAGCGCATGTATATTCCAAACCAACTCCATACGAGTCTAACAAGCTATGTTAAAACCAATATCATTCTACCCTTGGATTTTTTTTTCATATTGAAAGGAAGTTTACATCAACATATCATAGCAAAGTTCATATAGAGACCAGATCACATATTATACTATTCATACCAATGTTTATATTCTTATACAATTCCTACTTTTTCAGTGTTGAATTCAATGGCTGATGGTAAGAAGTACATAACATCAGAAGAGTTACAAAAGCATAACAAACTCGGTGATCTTTGGATTTCCATTCAAGGCAAAGTTTACAATGTTACAGAGTGGGCTAAAGAACACCCTGGTGGCGATATACCTCTTCTAAATCTTGCGGGCCAGGATGTAACCGATGCATTCATTGCATTCCATCCTGGTACTGCCTGGAAACACCTGGACAAACTTTTCATTGGGTATCATTTAAAAGAGTATCAAGTTTCAGAAGTTTCTAGAGACTACCGGAAGCTTGCTTCTGAGTTTGCAAAGGCTGGGATGTTTGAGAAGAAAGGGCACGGTGTTATTTACTCGCTTTGTTTTGTGTCATTGCTGCTGTCCGCGTGTGTTTATGGTGTATTATGTTCCAACAGTTTCTGGGTTCATATGGCTGCGGGGGCAATATTGGGATTAGCATGGATGCAGATCGCTTATCTGGGTCATGATGCTGGGCATTACCAAATGATGGCGACCCGTGGGTGGAACAAATTTGCTGGAATCTTCATCGGGAATTGTATTACGGGTATAAGTATCGCCTGGTGGAAGTGGACACATAACGCACATCACATTGCTTGCAATAGTCTTGATTATGATCCAGATCTTCAACATCTGCCAATGTTAGCTGTCTCTTCTAAGCTTTTCAACTCGTTGACTTCTGTTTTCTATGGGAGACAACTAACATTCGACCCATTAGCCCGGTTCTTCGTGAGCTACCAACATTACTCATATTACCCAATTATGTGTGTAGCCCGGGTCAACCTTTACCTACAAACAATTCTTTTGCTGATTTCAAAAAGAAGGATTCCTGATAGGGGTTTAAACATACTCGGAACCCTAATTTTCTGGACGTGGTTTCCTCTTCTTGTTTCGTGCTTACCCAATTGGCCAGAGCGTGTGGCGTTTGTGTTGGTTAGCTTTTGTGTCACAGGCATTCAGCATGTTCAATTCACATTGAACCACTTTGCAGCTGATGTTTACGTTGGCTCACCAAAGGGTAATGACTGGTTTGAAAAACAAACGGCTGGAACAATCGACATTTCATGCTCTTCATGGATGGATTGGTTCTTCGGTGGTCTACAATTCCAACTCGAGCACCACTTGTTTCCTAGATTGCCTAGGTGTCACTTGAGGTCGATTTCCCCTATTGTGCAAGACCTTTGCAAGAAACATAATCTGCCTTATACGAGTTTGTCCTTTTATGATGCCAATGTAACAACACTCAAGACACTTAGGACTGCGGCTTTACAAGCACGTGACCTTGCAAATGGGCCTCCTCAGAATTTACTATGGGAAGCTTTTAACACCCATGGTTGAGCCACTACTGGTACTTTTTAACTTGTATTTTGTAATAAGTTCAGATTTATTCATTATTTGTAACTAGACTTTGAGCAGTCAGAAATGGATGTTTATTCTTCGACCTTGTTCTTTCCCTTTTTCGATTTGTATATTTCTTTTCTTGGCATATTGCTGTAGATGCTAAACTTTGGAGACAGGTCCTGCTTATTACTGAATATTAGACATTTTTATAGAATTTGCATCAGAATTCGATCTATGGTTATATATGTTCTATCTTTGAATCCAATCGCTGTTTGTTCTGTCCTCAAAATTTCATATCCTAAACCAATCTTATTGAACGAGGATAATTTAATATGTTGTGTTGAATATACCATAAACCAAATATATTTTGCCAACGTCTATCAGCGTCTGTTGTGACTGGGAATTGCATGTACATCAGATGGTGTTCTTGCTTAATGATAATAGCAGTCGGATCCGTATGAGGTCTTTTTTTTTTGTGAATTTTGATTGTTACAGCGACCATAAATGACATCTCATTGTATCTTACACACAATGACATCTCATTGGATCTTACACACATTGACATCATGTTCTTATAAGACACCTGCTATGCTAAAGGTAAAACTTTCACTACTGCTATAAATTTTCGGAACAATTGTTATGCAAAGCTTTTTGTTAGCCTATTATGCACGCATATGTTTTGTTTCGGTTGAGACTTGAACCACTACTTTTATTAGACAAGGCACCTATAGATCGTACACTGATCATAAATGTGAATCTTTTCAACTCGGATATTAATGTGACAAAAATACAATGTTCTACACTTGTACATGATACGAGAAGTAAACAAATAAAAATCCTTACATTTATACACTTGTAAACGCAGGACGGACTCAGGATTTTTAATGGGTGTTGCACAAAGAAAATATTAGGCCAATTAAAGTTACATAGTAAGAAATTAAGGTAGCACAAAATTTTTTGGGGCTACACATATAAAAAAACAACAATTTTGATTTTTTTGCACTACGTGACTTAAAATCGGGTGTAGCCCGTGCCACACTCGACACCTATGTGGATCCGTCCCTGTGTAAATGTAAGGCAAAATAAATCAATTCACATTGTAATTTTTCAACATGTAATATGCCAATTAGGATTTTGGGCTAATGACTTAAAAAGTCATCTAACTTGACACTTTTTGTCTTTGTGTGTAGCCATCAATTTTTTTCCTATTCTGTCATCAAACTATCAAAAGTGGATCATTGTGTGTATTTTGTGACTATTTTTCCATGAAAAATGACCATTTTACCCCTCAAAATTTGCGAAAAGTAAGGGTAAAATGGTCACAAAATACACACAATGATCGACTTTTAAAAGTTTGATGACACAATAAGAAAAAAAAGATGGCTACACACAAAGACAAAAAATGTCAAGTTAGATGACTTTTTAAATCATTAGCCCTAGGATTTTTCTTATCACTTATTTGCAATGAAAACAAACTATGTTCAAATAAATTACTTTAGATATAATTATATTAAGAACATGTGTGTATAAATTAAAATAAGGTATGTGAAATAAATGATAATAAAAACATAACAAGCAAATCGGTGCCCGCGCGTTGCTGCGGGGCTGCTTTTGACTTATTTTTTGTTTGTCGGAAAGGTATCCTGCTAGTTTTATCAATACGATTTTCGTTATGTAAAGTTCTGGATCACAGCCTAAAATTAAAATCGATTTGCAATACTATGTGTGTCTAGATCAATGTAAGTAAGATGACATGTATGCTTAGGAAAGGTATATATATATATATTGACAACACCTTCTGGTATCATCCATATAAAGAAAATGGCACTCCAGCTACAATATGGAAAATATTACATAGAATCACAAACTTTTAACCCATTTGCGTAACAATCTGATACAAAAATGGACATACACATAGCACTAACAGGAATCATTGTACATGTTAATTGATTAAAGCAAGCACCATATTCTCAAGGCAGCACATCCTTCTCGTCTATCTGCACATAAAGCTAGAAAACATTAAGCTTAAAGGAAAGTGGAGTGTATTTTTTTTCAATGCATACCCTTTGTTATTGTTTTCGATTTCTCAAAATTCTGGTATTTTTGAAGAACTTTTTTCATGTTAGTTGTCGGAATTGCTATTGGTGAATCATGCAAGGGGTTTTATTTTATGTCGTTTTTATGTGTATTAGCACTTTTGATACTGATGTTTTCAAATTCATAACCATCAATTGCTACTACTTGTGATACTGATGTTTTCAAATTCATATCCATGAATTGCTACTACTTGTGATACTGATGTTTCTTTACATTTACCTTCTAAATCAAATGTCTCAAAATATTAGAATATGATTTAAAACGTTATTATCTTTGACACGCTAGTTGTTATAAAAGTGTCCCATGACCCAACATATGCACCTCGCCCATGTTGCAACCTGTAATGTTATTAGCCGATAACAACTAATGCACATAACCCATTTTGACCCGGCCCTTATGCCACATTACATGTAAGAAACTTGTAATGGAAAGACACAAAAATCACTCTTTTTTAGACCCACGTGCGCACACGGGGGCTTTTATATAAGTCGCACAAACAATGTTTTGACATAAGTTGCACTAACGTGTTGCCTCAGCATGTTCGAAAGGTTCCACTTCGGCTATCTCAATATGTATTAATGAAGTAATTTTAATGTGTAATGAACCTTGAAAAATAAAGTAGAAGTGCTTATCCATAGAGTATGGCTGGTGTATCGGACTTGCTTATATTTAAAGTGCTGACCTTTTTTGAAAAAATTATATATTTATGATCTTTACAATATACCTTAAGTTGATTATTAGTAAAGACTATTGTCCTAAAACTTATAGTAAAACGAACTGCAATAATGGCAAAAGTTGTATTTGTTGCCTACACAATCTCAGCTTCATTGTGTGTCGTTTCTCGTCCTCCTCACTATCCTTCACTTACAGCCGATGGCTTAATATTAGAACCTGAAACACCATTTCATCACCTAATACAATGTTGGCTACAATTATATACATCCGTATGAATCTACATAGCGGCAATCAAACCATACAACTATATTCGAATTTACCTTCAGTCTCTTATTTTACGGGTTGAACACATTCACAGGAATTGCAGGCCCATTGGCGCTGTTTGATGTTGGAACCTGTTACAAAAATACAGCATCAAACCAGCGACCAAAGGGCATTTAACCTAGAATATTAAGTTGTTGTTGAACACAATTCAAAAATAAGTTGCATACTGTTTAAGACAGCGCCCAAAGGGTAATTAACCTTTCAAATATCTTGCGTATCAACACTTTTTCCGTCTTGTGAATAAATATTTTCATGGGAACTGCAGCCGCTTTGTTGTTGCTTCTCATTAACACCTGTTACCAAAAAACAATAGTAAATTTTAAAACATTTAGCATAAAAATTTAAAGAATGACTTACATACAGTATGTATATAGAAGATGTATACAAATAAATCCACGACCTTCACTGACCAACTCGTTCGATTGAATGTTGACAGCACCGAAAACCTGTTGTTTGTTTTTGCGCAACTGTGACAACGGCACATTGTTAGGATTCAGTACAATCCAAAACGTGTTGAACTGAAGTTTCAGAAAACAGTTTTTTTTCTTATGTATAAATATAAATGTATTTTTTTTCATTTTAAAACAGAACCCACATGTTTTCTAACAAAAAAAAATCTAGTTGTTGTAAGTCTGTAGCATCGAATACAGACCTGGTGTCCTTTGGCTTGGAATACTGCAAGTATGGACTTTGTCGTTCATTGCTTCTAAAGGCTTAGTGGCATTGTGTTGTCCTGCAATTCCTGGCAGTTTCTTCTGGTATTCCTTGTAGTACCCAAGGTGCATGGTCAGCGAAATTGTACCCTGCATCCATTTTTCAGCAATTTTGCGTGAGTGGTGATTTTAGTTGCTTCATAGTAAAGATAGATTCAAGATACATTGTAATGAGAACACATCACTATCTAAACCGACTCAACCCGTTTAGACATATTTAAACTACTCTCGTGACATGTCACATACGTTTAGTGCTAATCCCCTTTAAAAAAACTACTCTTGTTACTCAAACCTAAGGTATTCCAATGGTTTACCTACCTATTATATCATGTCATGATTTCTACAACAACTGAACTCAAAGGTATGGTGAAATTATGGAATTATTCATTGATACCTTTAGTTAAGAAATTCATTATATTTTCTACGACTCTCAATCCTTCCGGCATGTAAGGCTAAACGTAGTGGTGACCGCAGAGGACACCGCCACGTCAGCGCCAACCCAGCTTTCTCTCTTCTAGACCACACAGTAACCAAACACCCGTAGTGGTGACCGCACAGGCGACCGAACAAAATTAAAAAAAAACATTACATTAATAATTAAACATTACAAACTAAAATACAGAAATTAAAATACACGGAAGAAAAGACGGAAAAAAATTATGGAAGATAAAAAATTACAGTAAATTAGTTTGCATTTGTTCGATGCCAAATGTGTTCCACTAGATCGGATTTAAGATTAAGATGAGTTTCTTCGTCGTGTATTTCTCTGATAACTCGTAGCCTATCTTGTGCCGATCTTACGGGATCATCTTCACGATGTTGTTCCTCCGGATAAAAGTCGGGAGAGATTGCCTTTCCTTTTTCTTTGCGAATTCTATTAATGTCAAGATCGTTGCAAGTGTAACATCAAATGCGTAATCCTTTTAAGACGTCCTAGTCCGTGCCAGGAGTTCTTACGAAGCCCCATTTTTTATTTAGCACGCCAAACTGCTTGTTCCACATATTTTCTTGAATGCTGCAATGCGCTCCTGTATGCCATTTCACTTATTGCTTACATAATTTGACCCTGGCTGCGAAATGACCTTCATAAGCACAGCCCATTCTGGATTATATCCGTTAGTAAGATAAATATCCCAATTTTAAGTCACGTCGTTAAGCCACGAATGAAACCTTGGTGCTTTTCCTACTTTAAGATCATTTAAATTAGGGGATTGAACGTTAAAACGTTAAGTCATTTGTTCGAACCTGCACACCAAAGAAGGCCGTGCCTAAAATCCATAATTCTTGTGAGGCAACCGCTTCTTTTTTTTATAAACAAATATGAAATGGCTCTGACCCGGAATCACCCCTACATGAATTTGAGCACGATTATGCTTGTGGGCATTGAGCCTTCAGGCCATTTTGTTAAGTCTATGCTAACATATCATACCAGGAAAACCCTTTGTTTGTTCTCGTGAAAAAAGGTTAGAGTTTTAGACGTCAGTTTGGTAGGCCTTCGCAAATACTCCTCGCCATATTAAAACTCTATAGCTCCCCGTTTAAATCGAAAGGCATCAGACAATCACGAGAAGTTTTTTCACCGATTTGTAATTATTCGGTCTTAGAGAATCTGAAAATAGCAGCGTATGCTAGTTGGCGAATCGCGGAGGTACACTTCACTAAAGCAGAGATGCCAGCTTTTCCAACAGTATCACACCCTTCTTGAAAATAAGGGCAGTTAGCAGACAAATCTCGAACAATGCGGGTGAACAGCGATCGGTTCATTCGGAATCGTTTACGAAATAAATAGGCGTTGTAAAATGGTTTTTTAGCAAAGTAAGCTAAGCTCTGACGGTCAATGAGCTACCGTAACGATTCCTCTAGCATTATAGCTTCGTTGATATTTTTGGATTGTAGGAGTATATGCTTGAATAACCAAAGCAGCGTCTATTAAAAAACCGGAGAGCAAACTATTCACTTCCGTTTCATCATCCGTATCATCGAAAAATAAACACTCAGAATTAATTTGAGACATATTGTTTGTAGTGTGTGTTTTTGATAAAAAGTGTATATGTGTGTGAAAATAGGAAAGAAGATGTTGGGTTTTATAGAAAATAAAGGGATAATTTTTTTAATAGGAAACAACTTCATTTACTCGGTCTTCTACACGACCCAAACAATTGCAAAGGTTGGGGGGACTAGTCTAGTTCGGTCGAGGTAATGGGACGACCGACCTTAGTTGCTTCCACATGGGACGACCGACCGAATGTCGACCTTACCATTACATTCGTAACCGTATCTTTAGTTCATAAACACAGAAAACAAATCAGTATTCCTCCGGTTTTCATGAAACGATATATAATTACCTCTTTAACATGGCCATGGACCTGCTACATATACAGTCGCACAATCACCATAACCCCCTGCCGCCTCCCTCAACCGAAGTCACTTGACCCTAATCAAAACCAAACAAAAATGGAACAATCTTAAAAATTCCGAAACAGAAACTTCTCAAAGAAAGACGGAACGCAAATGGAACAATCTTAAAAAAACTTACTCGAAACCTTATGATCTTTCTTTTTTACTTCCAATAATCCTCCCCCTTGATCTTGTCCAGTTGTTATATTGAATTAATTAGAGTTTCAATTCAAGCTGATCTGGTTGAATTAGGGTTTCAACCTGATGTTGATGATGGTGGTTTCAGATATTGTATGTGTGTAGAAACCTCGAGATGTATTTCTCTGTTTGTACCAACAGGTATATGGGTAATTGGAATGGGCCATCACTTGGGCCAGGCTAAAGTGACTGGACTGGGCCATCAATAGTTGTTAGGTGAAACAATATTTTTCAACATCTATACTTATAATGTTTTAATGGGAATAAACCACCAACCGCCATTATAACCCTATATAAACAACCTTAACACTTTCACAATTAATCGGAAAACTAAAAATTGTTATCTTTGACCCAACTCCAAAAGTCGAATTATATATCTTCTTCCTTTATTCAAACTCAACTCGAGCTATTCTGTTCATCTTCAAGGATTGAATATATATTGTTGCTCGATCATCACAGGTAACATACATATATATATTATCATTCTGCATTCAACACAATGCTCGTTAATTTAGATTAGGGTTTAAGTCATTAAATAATTATGTACTTTTGTTTATGTCTTATCTGAGTAGCTAAATTAAAAAAATTGGAATTTACTCGGGAAAAAATTGTTGGGTTTTTACATCTATTTAACCATTAAATATATCACGAGTACGCAGCGGAATAAATAAACACGTATAGAATATGTAATTAACAAAGGGATCAAGACTGCGTACCTTTTAGCAATTAACGAAAACACCGTCTTGAATATACGCGTGTGTATAAATCGAATACCACACAAACTAAACAAGTTACCAAAGTAGATAACCTCTATGGTGTGCATACACTACACGTCACCGAGATACTTTAGGATGCTAGTCCTTTCTTCACGAATAAAACAACCGAACACGATGTTCTTGCTTTTAGATTTATACGATCGAAGCCCAAAGTAAAGCGGGTTCATGCCGATTACGCTAACCATGCAAAAGGAATAATAAGCCTTTGATTATTAACATGCATACATGAGCATGCATGGTATAAGCATAGTATGAATTTTTTCTTTTGTTCGCATGATACTGCCGAATATTGTCATGATCTTTGCATGCCCATTATTAAATGCCAATGCAAGTTCAAGCGATATTTTTCATCAGGGTTAATAGGAAGTGGTTTTGTATGTTCGATCCCGATATAAAGACTAAGAGTCATTATTATACTGCCACTAACTTGTCTCCAATTTATAATACAACCCCCCATTTAGCATGCTAGAAACGAACACTGACCCCTCCTTTTTTTTCTCTTATTACGACGATCTCAACCACACCTCACGGGTTTTGGTTTTTAAACTAAAAGTCTCTTCACTTGTTTAATAATATCTATTAATTAAATCTAACGTCTAACGTTATAATTAAAGACCATTTAATATTTCGTGAAACATATTAATATAATTAATATACAATAAATATATTAATTACATTAATAAACGTATCCTCTGTGTATACGTGTGTGCCCCTATAGGCTCACATATTTCCAGCCGAAATTTAATTATGATAGACATATACTCAACAGCTCCCACTTGGACATGTCCACAAAAAATATAAACAACATGGTAAGCGTCTAGCAACACGCCAATGTTCCTAGAAATACCTGAGTGTACTTTCATAAAGTCATAGTTAAATGATTTAAGTATTTACAATCTCTTTGTTTTCGATACCGTGTTAAAAATGGATATGGATCAATAGTCATTCCATTAATTAACGATTCTGTTTCTCGTATATAGGATTAATCGATATTCAATCCAAAAATCATTGGAACATAAATCTACCATGAGTTTTTGGGTGCGGCCACACATACCATCTGATTTAACCCTACGAGGGGCCCAGATGGTAATCATACTTCAACTATTGAAGGATCAATTCTTTATTGACTACAATTCTAGTCATCATGGCATAAACCATTTTTAGACATATCCCGTATTAGTTACCTTATTTCAGGACAACTTAAACTATATCAAGAAAGGACTCCACATATGCAAGAAACCTACTTGCATCTCAAGTCTAAAGGAATTAGTAAATTAAACCTACTTACAAATTCCCTTAAATGACGCCGATCCATAAAGGTGATAATCTTGGTTAGTATGGCGGAAGTCCAATATTCATCTATAAATAACATGTGAGTTGGCGGACATTCCTTTAATACCAAGATATCACCCAATCACTCAATTTGTCTTAGTTTAACATATTCCCTATAATTGTTAATCGCAACTGAACTAATTAAATAATCAAAATAAGTATTCACGATTAAACATTCAAATATAGGACATAATTTTTATATAAAATATAACCAACATACCACGAATCATTATCATTAATAAAAATTGTCTTAAAACCCTTATCACAAATACTAAATAATTTAAATGCATAATAATTCCTAGTTGACTGGAATAACGCCTCAATATACGACGAACGTACTTTGCTGACATGACTAGATTTCATAATTCCAACTAGCTTTGGGATCTTTCGAAATTTTGAGAATACTTATTTCAAGAATTCAATTAGTGAAGTTCTTGAAAATCTATGATGAATGTTTGTACGTGTATATTCACATATCTTAATATTGACACACTATATCTCATCAACTATTGAAAACAATCATCTTTCATCACTTCCAAAAGTGTAAATCATTCTTATTCTATAATGTATAATGCAACTAATGCTCCAGTTGAGCACTAACTAGGTTCACAATGGTCATCATCAAAAATAAAATCATACCATGACTAGTAATTGGAGTTAGTCATCACAAATCGATTTATGCATCCGTGTACACAACAACACCCATGCTTTTTAAAAATCCGTAAACAATGAATATTCTCTTAATAATGTTTGACACCTCATGAACTCCAAGTTCATTGGTTTATTCTAATTGCACAACAAATTGTTGTAATATATATCCATAGATTTTCATTACTCTGGACAAATCCATTATCTAAGAAGAATTCCAAATCCAAATATATTCCATTAAAATATTCAAACTATATGTAACTAATATAACTTCGACTAAATTATCAATGTTGTCAAATCATCTGCATTCACATTCATGCATGATACAACTATTTCTTTACACAATAATGTTACAAATGAATCTTTTAGTCCAACTAAGAATTCATTCATGTCTTATCTTATCAAAAGTATGTATCCATTGAACTTTCTAAATGGTTAAGTGAAATTATGTTATGATTTATATACCAGCATATTTTTAGGCACTAAACATATATTTCAAGGTTGTACATTTAATTTCCTAAATCTTTCAGAAAGGAAACCTGAACATAATACGAAACCCCACTAGCTTTTAAAATACTCGAGAGTTATCTTTAATTTAAGCCAAGAGTTTGCAAGTTTCCATGATAGACTTTAAATTTGCTAAGCTTGTTTTTATTAGACTAAGCATTCGCGGATCTTTTTATTAAAGATTTTAAAATTGCGAAGAACGAAAAATGATAGAGTTTATATAAGTTAGATGCTAAACATAGAGTAGTTGGATCTCTTTAAGGCTCATAGAGGTTAATTGTGGCTTTTTGCTCCCATCAGCTTAATAAACGTTATATAATTGTTAATAAAGTTTAAATCACTTTGTAGAGATTCTTTCTGGTGAAATTAAGGTACACATCGAGGTTTTGTCAGTGTTGTGGGGAAATATGCTACCGATTCCTGATGGCTCGCTACCATTGTCTAGGTAGTTAAAAGACCACAGGACTTGAAATTTGGCTAATAATAATAATTATGTAATAAATCGAAGCCGAAATAAGACCACTACCTCTTGCCTAGTCACAACCGATGTGGTAGTCGTTTAAAGGGTGGAGGTAATAATAATAATAAAACTATGGGCTGATAAAAGTTTACTGCCTCTTGCCGGCTCACAACCGATGTGGCGGTCTTCTAAATAAGGCACATAGTAATAATCCAAGGCAGATAAAAGTTTGCTGCATCTTGCTGGCTCACAACCGATGTTGCAGCCTTCAAAAAGGTTAAGGATCGCCGTGGTCGAAATAAGACTCCTGGACCATGGTCGGCTCGCATACCGATGTGGCAGTTGTTTAAAGGACCAGGGTTTAATAATGTTGCAATAATAATAATAATAATAAAGCCAAATTTCGACTCCGGGTTTATCTAAATAAAGCCTCTGTATCCGGACTCGTAGTTGAGTTGTTTCAGAAGAAATAAAAAGGAAAACCCCTAATCATGCGAAATTAAAACCTTAATATGGACCTTATTCTCACCATATCGTCTCTTTAGGAAAGGATTTCAAACTAATTGTGGTCTAAACCGGGTTTACTTTAATTGAATAAGAATTTAATTTATTTGTCACTAATAATAAGAATAAAACCTTTAGAGGACTTAGGAATAAGGGAGCAGAAAGTAACTTTGCATTCACAATTAGCATTTATGAGTAGTGTTAGCATCTTAACATGTATTTAATAATCATTTTATTTTTAAGCTTGGTTTAGGGCAGGTGAAAAATCAAGAATGATGAATTTATCCTTTTTAGTGTTCCTTGTTCCGTGAAGTTATGATATGTATGAATGATAATAATAAATGCATAAAAAGATGGTAAGACGGGGAGCTTTTTGAAACTAGTGATTTCTTAATCCCTGTAGATGAATACTTAGCTATTTTTCGAGGTAATTAGTCTAAGAGGGTTGAAATTGTTGGTTTTTTAAGTTTGTATTTATGACATTGCGTGAGGACACGGCAATAGCTTAGTATGGGGGATTTTGGTATGTGCTTAAATACACATACCTTTTACCTAATAAAACAAGCTAAAAAGACCAATAATGAACGAAAATGACATAAAAATGCATTGTATATGTGTATTTTGTGATTTGTGTCTTGCAGGTACGGATATTAAGTAAAAGGACAAAAACAAAGGCAAAACGGATGAAACCAAGCACGGGAATGGAATGAGCGCGAAAAAAAGCCGAAGGCGTACCCATTTTCTACGGACCAACCCGGGCCCACTTAATGGGTTAAAATATTAAACCTTAAGTCCATTTATCCTAAACCAATTCCTGGCCCAAATCTTAATCTAATAATCAAGTCAAAGCCCAATCATTTTAGCCCGAGTCCAAGTCAATATTATCACTTGGTCAAACAAATAAACGCGCCCTTTTCTTTTTCACTATTCACCGTCTTTCCCTCCTATTTACACAAACGAACTTACAGGGTAAAAATCAACCCATTCACCCACACTCGCCTCTTGTTTCTAGAAGCTCCTCTGACACTCTGACACTCTTTTTATCCACGTTGGCAATCCCAGAAGAGATGATTGGTTGAAGTGACAGGACATCAAATCAAGGGCTGTGATCATTAGTTTTTGTGGCGGTTTAGAAGGATGGATGAGATTAGAAGATGGGGGAGCGTCTCAAAGGCCTAGAAGGTTCACCTCCTCACTATAAATTGAAGGAGGGATCACACAGAAAAGGCATCTAGTGTAGGATTAGTTTAGGAGTAGTGTAGTTTTATTTACAGCTTATTTTCTAGCTTATTTACTTTAATTGTATTTCCTTTTCAAAGTTATGTAATGTAGGTCCTAGATTTAGGATCTATCTAGCCTTTGTAAGACAATAGCTAACTTGAATAAATCTAAATCAACTATGTGAGAGACACTGACTATGAATATCAAGTGTTAATGCAGAATCTTAACACAAGAATTAAGAATAAAGAATAATACTAATTTGCTATTGATTTCTATTAAGCTCTAATGCTTCTATTGATATTTCGATCACGTACATAACATTGTGCCTTAGGGTTCCTTTTATACACCAAGGAAACCCTAATGGGCTTTACAAACGTGTGAAAGGATAATGCATATCCTTTCCTAAGATATCTCCTAAGATATCTCTAAGATAACTATTACTATTCTGTTACATAAACAGACTTAACTAGAACAGACTTAACTAAATATGACCAGTACTAACTATAGTACTGCTACTCTACCAGTACTAACTTTAGTACTGCCAGACTTAACTTAGTACTGACAGTATTAACTTAGTACTGCCAGAACTAACTAATACTACCAGACTTAACTGTTATACTACCAGTATTAAGTCTTTTACAATCTATTTCCCAACAATCCTCCCCTAACTTGATCTTCACTTGTGAACTTCAAGTTCCTTCAATATATTCTTGATCTTCACTTTAAATTATTTGAGCTTCCTGAGGATGTTGTAAATAGAATTCTTCGAATTATTCTTGATCTGCAATACTTCAAATCATCTCTTTTTGATCTTTGCAGCAACTATTCTTCAAATCTCTTCAGCAATCCTTCATATCAGCAACATTGACTATATGTACATCAAATCATATAGTTTCAGGCTATTCTCATCACTTCCAGGTGTGTTAACTCCTGTGAGAGGTGAATCATTGAAAATTTTAAATGGATTTGATGTCTCTTTACCAGTTAGCCATTTACTCTGGAGTAGTCAGTCCTTTGGCCACCAGAAAGGTGCATGTCCATGGTTGACTGAAAACCATTTCAACTCTCAGTACATTAAACATTGGTGAGTTGAATACCATATGGTTTTTGGCAAACCATTACAGCCATAAACGGATTTGATATGCCTTTACCTGTAGCCGTTTGCTCAGGGCTAGTCAATCCTTTGGCACCTAGAAAAGGTAAATTCCATGGTGGATTGATGACCATGTCAACTCTTTGTACATGAAACTTGGTGAGTTGATCTATTCGGCGCCACGTAAAGCCCAATAGCTTAAACCAGATACTCCCCTTTTTGGTTTCCCCTTAGCTTTTACATATTTCATATACGTTTTAACTCGTTTAATCTGTCTTGTCTTTCAGCTTATTGGAATAAGAAAAATAAAGCAATTGTTAATGGCTTTCGGGCCCATTAATGGCCCGAAAGGTTTTAAATCTATTTGGTTCGGCCCATTGAGGTCCAATAATCTTGTTTTAGTCCGTTAAGCACATAGAAGGTCAGTTTGCTTATTCAGCTTATTCGATAAGCTAATAAGCCTACTGTTGGGCCTATTGGGCCTAAACGAGACCCGATAGTCCTCCTAGGCTTTTAGGTTATTTCCTTTTGAGTCCATTAATTACGTTAAGGTTCAATAAGCTCATTGAGTACTCATAAGGCCACCAATAAGCGGTCCAAGCTTATTGTGAGCTTATTGTTACTTGTGGGTCCCACGAAGATGGGTCGCGAAGTCTAGTAAGGGTCCGAATGGTTTATTAGTGTCTCGTATGGTTTCGTTAAATCGCCTAGTACCAAAACAAGGTGTCTAGCATTTCCTAATCACGATCCATAACATGCAAACGTTCATTAATGTCGTATATATGTTTCCACACCACTACGTCACGTTTACAATAAAAGTTTACGCATAACTTTTCGTGAAATTCGTTGGTACGTCTTAGTGTTCACGTATAGGTTCCCTCATACACAAGGTCGCATGTACCCATAATTTATGCGTGAAACATGTAAGCTTGTAGTTACTTTGCCTAAGTTCTCGCTCGGCAACCTTTACATGTTAACGCGACATTATAACTAGTAAACAAAGTGACAAAATAATACGAGTGGTGTAGTGACTTACAAGAGTCCTAGTCTCCTTGATGGTAAGTTTAGACGTAAACCCGGCTCGCATACACCCAAACGTGTATAATCTTAAGCTTCAAAGCTTGGTATACCCGACCCTTAGCTCGCGTACACTTCTTAACAACCTTGTATGCTAACTTAAGTGCACTTGTGTCTTTAGAATGAAATGTGGGTCGTGTATGGATTCGGTTTGATGTAAGCCGAATAAGATAAGGAGAAAAGAAGAAGTTTATCTTAGTGAGAGAGTTTTGAGAGTTTAGAAATGTATTAAGTGTAGTTGTGAGTGTGTATTTATAGGCAATAAGCTTAGTTACATCTTTTAGTCCTAAACAAAACCAAACCGTGCCCTAGGAAGTGGTTTTTGGTGTTTCTAGTTACTCACTCATGGTTTTAGGCTAAACCACACAAGTACCACTCTTAATGACTTGCATGATGTACAAGATTTTGTTAGATTAGGAAAATCTCAAAGATTTGTGCATATACATGCATATGCCGCGGTTAGCCAAGGCAAGGAAATCAAGCAAGTCATTGTCCATTGTGTATTAGTCCTTTAGGAGACCATTAGGACACATATTAATTACCTAGGATTAGTACTAGTACTTTAAGGATCCTTAGTTTGATTTTTGCTAGCTAGAAATCCACATGGGACGATTTGTTTATGGTGATAAACAAATTTTTATTCGGCCTTTTTGACTTGTACACAAAATAATTATACAAATTTGGTGTTTACGGGTTAAAAGTGATTATTGGTTTAAGTCTAGGTAAGTCTAAGTATTTCCGGGGTGTGTCCAAATGTATTTTATCGCGAAACGTAACCCCTTTTACGTGACCAATAGAAATAAAATACGCAAAGTACATAATTATCTTCTTAATAATTATTTCTTACTTGGTTGATGTAAACCTTAATTTGTTTGATGACCGCTTACATTCATTTATTATTTTTAGTCTACGCGATTTATCCTAACAGTAAATATTAAAAGTAAACGCGTATCGGACTAAAATAGATAGTGATCATTACTGGAGTCGTACAATGACATGAAAATGAGAAATGTTACAGTCTCCACCCGTTAAAAGAGCTTTGTCCTCAAAGCTTAAGACCCGTAGTGGATGACGAAGCCCGGTTTGTGAAGAGTTATGGGTATTTTTGTTTGAACGAATCTTCACATTCCCAGGTGAACTCAGGGCCCCGCCTAGAGTTACTGAGAACCTTAACCAATGGGTATCCGCTTCGCTTTCATAGTTTTGATCTCCGTTCCATGATTTCAACAGGCTCTTCCACAAACTGGAGCTTATCGTCAACATGAATTCCTTCTAACGGCATGACTAATGGTTCGTCAGCATAACATTTCTTCAGATTAGATACATGGAAAGTATGGTGAACTCTGCTCAACTCTTGAGGAAGTTCCAGCCTGTAGGCAACTTTCCCAACTTTTGCTAATACCTTGAAAGGTCTGACATATCTCGGGTTCAGCTTGCCCTGCTTACCGAACCGTACGACTCCTTTCCAAAGTGAGACCTTGAGCATAACTCTGTCTTAGCTTCAAAATCTATCGGCTTTCGCTTCTGATCAGAGTTGACTATTTTGTCGATCTGTGACCCTGCATCCTTTGCTTGGTCAGGACGATATTTTTACGTTATTTATTGGTCTTTATTTGGGCCAGTCACAGTGGGGCCTTCCCCAACTTTGGCCCAGCACACTGGTGATCGACATTTTCGACCATACAGTGCCTCATAAGGGGCGGCCTTTATGCTAGCGTGATAACTGTTGTTGTATGAAACTCGGCATTGGCAAATGCATTAACCAAACTTTGCCAAAATCGACCACGCAAAGCTCGTTAGCATTTCCTCGAGTGTTTGAATAGTTCTCTCGCTTTAGCCACATCAGTTTCTGGTTGATACGCAGTGATTCATTATAATATCCGTACCAAAGTTTTTGAAACGATCTCCTGGAAATTTGAAGTGAATCTTCCATCATGATCACAGATAATTGATGCAGGTATCCGTTGCCTTGCACTATTACTGTTCTGGTACAACCTTGCCATCTTGTCCCAAACGGATCGTTCTCCTTATTGGCAAGAAGTGAGCAGGATTTTGTAAGGCGTATCCACAATCACCCAGATGGTGTCGAACCTTGTGTGGCCTAGGGAAGTTTGGTGATAAAAATCATCGTGTATTGATCCCACTTCCACTCGGGTATTTCAGGTTGTAACTTGCATCCGATGGCCTTTGATGTTCGATTCTGAACCGTGCACATATCAGGCATTTGCTAAATTACGTGGCGATGTCAGCATTCATGTTTGGCAACAATATAATTTCTTCACATCTTGGTTACATCTTTTGGAATGGGATGGTTAGGATTATTTTCGACTTGTGGGATTCGTGCATAAATACGGATTTAAGTTATACATAGCAAGGTATCAGTCATGCTGTGCAAGCATAGTATCCATCGACACGTGGTTCCAATCTTTCTTTGGGTATATCCCTTCGGATTATACCGCCTACATCTTCATTCACGAGATTCTCTGGGTCTCTGGGGCTTAGAACTGAGCTTCTATATTCGTTTGGGAGATCCAAACCCAATTTTCATAACTAAGCTAAAACCCGTATTGGCTCAATCAGTTCATTACGGCTCAGCCGCATAGCCACTCGGTCTTGCTTTCCCTGGATGATAACGAATATCACAATCGTAGTCACTTAGTAATTCCAGCCAACGGCGTTGTCTCATGTTAAGATCCTTCTGGTCGAGGATGTGTTTGTAGGCTTTTTATGGTTAGGTGAAAAATGTGCATTGGTTCCGTATAGATAGTGTCTCCATATCTTTAAGGCAAACACTACGACCAAAGTTATAAGTCATGAAGTGGTGTAGTTATTCTCGTGAACTTTAACTGTCGAGAAGCATAGGCAAATCACTTTCTCTCCTCTTGACTTAGCACAGCACTTTAGCACTTGTGTGACGTCATCACTGTAGACCACAATTCTTTGCATCCCTCAGGTTTAAGCCTGAATTGGGGCACTGACACAACCTTCTGCTTTTATTAAATGAAAAGCGTTCTCTTCCTTTTCTCCCCAGTCGAACTTGATTCCTTTCTGAGTAAGTTTCGTCATTGACTTAGCAATCTTCGAAAATCCTTCAATGAACCTTCGATTGTACAGAAGGACCTAAAATATTGGCGGATCTCCGTTAGTGTCTTGGGACGATGCCAAATCCTGATTGACTCTATCTTGGCTGGATCCACATGTATGCCTCTACTATCAATGACATGTCCGAGAAATTATACCTTCGGAATCCAAAATTTATATTTTGAAAACTTTGCATACAACTTGTCTTTCTTAAGCAATTCCAAAATTGTTTTAAGGTGTTCTTCATGCTCTCTTTCGTCCTTTGAATAAATAAGTATTTCATCGATGAAGACAATTACGAACTTATCCAGTACGGTTTGCAACACGCGGTTCATGAGGGTCAATGTATTACGAGGGGCGTTTGTCAAGTCACGAATGGCATAAATGAACTCGTGATGGCATACCGAGTTCGACAATTGCCCGTCTTTGGAATGTCTTGTTCTCGTACTCTAAGCTGGTGATATCCGGATCTCAGATCTATCTTCGAATAAATACTGGATCCTTGAAGTTGATCAAACAAATCGTCAATCCTCGGGAGTGGATAACGATTCTTTACTGTCAGTTTATTTAACTCGCGGTAGTCGATGCACATCCTGAACGACCCGTCCTTCTTTTTGACAAATAAGACCGGGGCTCCCCAAGGTGAGGAACTAGGCCTTATGAATCCCTTGTCAGAAAGTTCTTGTAATTGTTCTGATAATTCCTTCATTTCGGATGGGGCCAATCGATATGGTGCTCGAGCTACGGGTGCGGCTCCTGGAATTAAGTCGATTTGGAATTCCACTGGTCGAGCTGGAGGAAGACCTGGCAAGTCCTCGGGAAATACTTCAGGAAAATCTCGGACGATTGGTACGTCCTTTATCTGTTTTTCTTCCGACTCGGCCTCCTCTTTCTTGGCGGATATCTGTGCTAAAAAGACCTGGCATCCTTTGGCCATGTACTCTTGAGCTTTTGAACATGAGATAACTGTCAACCAGGATTCTCTCCTGTGGATACTTTCGTTGCCGCAAAAAGTCAAAGTTTCACTCCCGTAGGGAATTTGAACAAGTTTCTCATCGCACACGATCACAGCGTGACATCTTCTTAACCAGTCCATACCGACAATGACGTCAAAACTACCCAGTTCTACGGGCATTAGATCTATGTTGAACGGATGGCCTAAGAAATTTAAGGTGCAACCTCGTATAATTGTGTCTATCTCGACTAATTTCCCATCAGCTAATTTGACATCATAACAATTTTCTAATGAAGTTGGGGCGATGTTTATCAAGGAAAACTAAATGAAGTGGATTATAAACTTCTATCGGCAACCACAGTCGTCGAATAAAGAATAGATGCATAGTGGTTATATTATGAGGATACGTTACACCGTGATGGACATTGGCATCGGGGTTTCCCGGTGCATTTCCCCTCTTTTCTGCATTCCCAACTGCATGGACCCAACCTTGTGCATTCCCATTTCCTCCATCCTTATTCTTCAACTTAGGACAATCTCTCTTGAAATGCCCTGGTACTCCACACTCAAAACAACCATTTCCCTTGGGAGCTACCCCATTGCCCTTCTGAGTATTTGTAACATTAGTATTACCAGTACTCCTGCAATCGCGAGCAAAATGCCCCACTTTGTTGTACTTTTGGCATTTCTGGGTGCACAGGCCATTGTGGTGAAGGTGGCACTTGGTGCATTTGGGCAAGGATCCCCTATAAGGCTTCCTTTCATCTGTCCCCATATTGTAGACCTTGGCTACATTTTGCCTCTTGAAGGGTTGTTGCTGGTGTCCATGGTTGTTTCTGGATGAATCATCAGCCTTCCTTTTGTTGTCAGATTGCCTTTCCGCGTAGGTATGGAGTTTATGATCCATCAATTCATTGGCCAACTCAATAGTCTCATCCAACGTCTTGGGTCTGGCAGACTTGACGTTCCCATAAATGTTGTCAGGAAGTCCACTGATGTACTTGTCAACCTTCTTGGTTTCGTTGGCAACGAACTTGGTACATATCAGGGTTAGCTCTTGGAAACATTTAGTGTATGCTGGTACATCATTCCCCTTGACCTTTAGGTTCCACAGCTCAATTTCTAATTTCTTGATTTCACTCTGCGGACAATACTTGTCCGTCATCTTTTTCTTGAGTACTTCCCAAGTTATTGCATATGCCTCGGGACCTAAGGTTCTTATCTGACCATTCCACCAAGTCAAAGTAGCACCTAACAGAGTGCAGGTGGCAAACTTTACTTGATTCTCAATAGCATAACCACTGATATTGAAAACTGACTCGATCTTCTCAATCCACCGAGTCAAACCGACCACGCCTTCAGTCCCCTTGAAGTTCAAAGGTTGACACTTATGAGTCCCTTGTTATATAGATCTCTGCAGCCTATTAAGGATGATAGGCAAGATGTATAAATACAGTTGACTATGTAGAAACACTGATTACGAATAC
>BQNB010028993.1:0-54584 GCA_026074375.1 Tanacetum coccineum
ATTTAAAAGATTAGAGTGGGGGTGGTCGTTATAATGAACGTGTGGTAAAAATTTGAGCTTTCAGTTCTTAAAAACAAAAAAGATATGGTGATTTGAAGTTGGGAAATTGTTTCGGCAAAATTCTGCGCACGTTGTTTTTGTGTAGAATTTTAGTTCATCTTGCGAGTAGTGTAACTTGGCCATGATAATAGCTTTTCTAGATTTTCAGGACCATATGATTAAGTGTTTCAAGTCTATTTTCCAACGAACTAGGCCTCGTCGATTTTCAGAATTTAAAAGTGAGTCAAACCCTTTGTACAAGATTAAGTGTCAAAACTGTGTTTGCTGTCCAGAAATTCGATTGTAAAGATGTTGTGTGCAGATGGGTCAAAACTTATTATTTTTGGACGAAATTTAAACTGGAGGTTGTCCATAATATTTGTGACCTACTGAATGTTTTTTAGATTTTTATAAAATGTTTTTAGGGGTCTGCTGTAGCCAAACTTTTGATAAGTCCAGCAGACCCTATTTTAGAACATGTGACGTTAGTGTGTCTTTCATAAAAGGATTACATTGGCTATGGTTTATAGGTAAACTATGGTAGTTAAATAGCATATAAGGGTAACTTAATATGGAGGGAGATCGACTAGTTCGACCATTTAGCGTTACTTTAAGTGAGCCATCATCTAGCTAAGACGTTACAATTTTCAAAAAAAAGTGTAAACTAATAGACACATTAAGTGGTGTTGTCTTATGAATTCCTAAGTATCATTCTTTTTTATGCATGTTCTATAATATGTACATGTTATATTTCGATGAGTTGCATATTTTATATAGCTCGAGTATCAATTGCATATTATATTTATTAATAGGTCGCGGTTGATTGTCGGCGTTCGTTTCTATCTTGTTTTGATTTCTTGATCACTTCTTCTATGCTCGGTGAGTTCATAGCCCAACCCTTTTCCTTTCTAATGGTTTTCATAAACTTTTTTCTGGGTGAGAATACATGCTCGTTTACTAAGCAAATTTATTGATATCTACTACTTCAGCGTTACATGACTAATTTTACTAAAGCTTTTACTTGCTTACTACATGACTTTTAATACATCGTTGTTTACTTATGAATTTACTAAAGCTTGATTTGCTTGCTACATGATTTGAGATCACTGAATTCTTATATATGAAATATGAGAGTTTTGAACACATTACTATTTTTACATTGGACATAAGTGTTATTCAATTGTATGTTATTCCTGATCATATTATTGTCTAAGTACCCTTTTGCCAATAAGTCCCATTTTCTATCATGAACTATTAATTTCTAGTTGGGTAAACGCGAGTGTTGTGGATAGATCTATCGGGACTGACAATCCCCGTCTTGGCTGTGGTTTCTAGATAACCATTGACGCATTTAACATTTGAGGTAATTCTTAGGATGTTTGGCAGCATCTACATATATATCTTTGGGGCACAAACCTCGAATACTGGTTTGATTACAATGCATGTTAAGGTTCGGTTTCATGAGCTTAGGGCAATAATATATTGTTTTCATCTAGACTTGGTGAATTTTTTTCTCTTGTCTACATTACTTAAATCTTGTAGTCCACTTCTGAACATTTCTTGAATTATTGAATCACTACTTGGATTTCGGAAATAATGCTTTAAAATGTTGTAACGCTACTTTTCTTACTGAAATATTAATTGAATTATTTCACAAATGCTTTTACTTAAACTTATGAATTCACCAATATTATTGTTGACGATTTTGCATGTATTTTCTCAGGTTATTATTTTGCTAGCTGAGCATTGGGAGCATTTAGATGCGTGGATATCAAAACTTTAAAGACTTGATTTTTCTTCACATTCGACAACCATTTATTATTAAAATATACAAAGGAGTCATGTTTAAACTCTTGTAACTTATATAAAAAGAATTATTTGCGACCCTGAAGTTTACTCTGAATGTATGTTAGAAACAATGAGGACATTCTTATAAACGCTTCTTTTGAGGTCGTTTTCTGTAACTTGTGTGTATGAACTATGAAGTAGCACCCAAGTGGCATTCCGTTGCGTTGTTATGATTTTGAGGGTGTTACAGGTTCTATCTCGAAGTGGAACTTGGTATTTAGCTTAGTACTAGAAAAAGTGTAAGCGACGTGTACGGTTTTCTCCGTCTAAAAGGAGCTTGTTGACATAGTGAAGATAACATGGGGAGTGGAGTAGGGCGAAGAGGAGCTTCGTAGCCGAACCACTATAAATCATTGCATCATCAGTTTGATCTTTTTTATCTTTACTTGTTCATACTTCATAGATTACTTATTTACTTAGTGTATCGCTATCAAATATACTTGTGTATATCTCTTGAGTTCACATAAGTCGACCATCTAAGTTTTATTATAAAACGGTAAAAACTATTCAACCCCCCTTCTAGTTTCCCCAAAAAGTTTCACATCAAAATCATACGAAAACCAATTACTACCAACATAACTCAATTATAAATTCACTAACTCCTATCAATAGAAAAGTATCACTAATTCATGTTAAACTAAACCTACATAAATATCAAATACAGTTTTTGTCACACCCCGACGATGATGGAAACTCGAGAATGCAACATAATGATCAATCATAACACAAGGTACAAAAATAGAGAAAACTACATTGCATAAAATCCAAGTGCTATGAAGACCATCAACCTTGAAAAAACTCAAGTGATGTCCCAAAATCGCAACTAAAATCCACAATCTCTTACATTCATTCATATGCCCTCGCAGGGGACCATAACTTAATCCAAGATCTCCAAATATTAAAATCAAACAATAAGCAAGCAAGACTTCTAACGAAATTCCGCACGGGATACTTCTAAGTCTGCTATCAATCACCAAACTACTCATCTTTCACTTTACCTGGAAATGATACTCGAAAACGTCAACAATAATGTTGGTGAGCTCGTAGGTTTGACCTTAAACCCAAAAGTTGTGCCAATACTTCAAACAGTAGACAATAGTGCTATATGACAATGAATATATGTAATCCAATCCAACACTTGGTAGGCGTACCCATCCGATCCAAACACTGGGTAGGCGTACCCATCTGATCCAATCACATAAATATGGAGTCGCAACTCCCCCACCTAAATGCCTACCTGCTGGAGCACTATATTAGGTGGTACCACACAGAACCTCGCAATGCCTAACACAGTACATTGCGAGTACCACACAGAACCTTGCCATGCCAAACACAGTACATGCAAGTACGTCAACACATAATATTCACATAGTAGTCATAAGCACATACTTGTCCCAAAACAAAACCACATTTCGCACAGTTCAATTCAAAACATTTCAAAACACATTTGAGTATCATTTTCCTCCAACGGAAAAACTGTAAAAACTAGGGCTACGAGAACTCACCTTAAGCAAGCATTTAGCAACAAACTTCTACTACACAAGCAAATGCAACGACGCCCGCACACGACCTAGTCCAGTTAATGTCACAATTTAATCATTCTCTTCCAAAACAATCTTCACGTTTGATGCATAGAGTTTAGACGCGTTGTACAAGTACTCAAAATAGTTTTTAGTGGTGTGATGGTTGATTACATACTTCATAATCATATCAATCTGATATCTCAACGGTACATACTTATACTATTTAATGTAAATGGATAAGTATTATAATTAAATATTTATAATAAATAATTATAAATATATCTCAACAGGCCTATTCGATAAACTTAGTTACCTTAAAAAATCATTCCTTGATTGAAAACGACACTTCGAGAAAAATTATATTTTTTCGTCTTTTAGTGAATTTATTAAATAAATAAAATAATAAAATAATATTTAATATTTAAAAATCAAAATCATGTTTTTAAGTAAAATTCTAAGTATAGACTTTTTATGAAAATTCGACATGACCCGTACGTTTATACAACGTTTTCCAATGTCTCAAACCTTAATTTCCAAACACTTTCACAATTTTAACACTTTCCGAAACAAATTCCAAAAATCACATTTCACGACGTTTTCCCAAAACAATTTCTCAAAAGACTTTTAATATAACTTCACGAGTATTTTTCAATTCCCAAAAGTTCATCAAAACTCCGAAAATGACTAAATATCACTTATTGGGCTTTAAGGCCGAATAAAAGCCCATTAAGGTATTTATACTTCCAAAATACGATTCACGCCTAAAACCAAGGCCCAATAACATACATAAGCTCATACTAATACATAGAAAATAATCCAGACCACAATAAGCCCCTCCATTAAGCCGCGGCTTAAATGGTCTTATTGGGCCACGAGCCCATAAGCTCCAAAATACGTATATTAAGCTTTAAGATAAGCTAATAAGCTACGTATCGCATTTGGTTACTACCAAAAGCCTCAACAATAGTCCACAAATATACGCCATAACACAAAATAATCAAAAATCACTTTCCTAGTGATTTTCATATATGACGTGGCTATATAAGCCCAAAACAAGCCATTATATGCTTAAAAATAAGCCCACTATAAGCTATACAATCTATTCAACCATCACGACCACAACATTAAAACTACAAAAACTCTCTTTTTCCTTTTTACTATTCACGAACCAAACACCCCTTTAAATCATCCGTTTCATTTCCAAAAATCAATTTTCACAACGATCAACTTGTACAACTAACATCTATGCATCAAAATAAACCCAAAAAGAAAAACAAAATTTAAATTTGAAAACTTATAAGAAAATCTTCAAATTTGTAGATTTCGACATGAACTAGACAACCCAAACGTTGTTTAAATGAATAACCAAACACTAGAATTAACCCCAAAAATTTATGTCTTCACGTTTTCTTGATCAAAGTTCAAAAATTATAAGTGTGTGTGTGTTGTAGGTGGCGGACGAACACAAAAGGGAGAGAAAGGGAGATGTATTTTTTTGAAAAGTGGAAGGATTATAAGAAATGATGGATAGGAAAGCATCTTATGTACCAACATTAGACAATGTTAGCTAAAATTAAGCCACCATGTCTCCCCTCCCTTGCTTATAACCGGTCATGGATCCTATGTGGTCTTGGGCCTTTCTTTTCATGTCGAAATCACTTAAAAGCTCGTAAAACTCATCCGTAAAATTTATCCTAAAGTTAATTAGCATTTTTATTCACTTTAAAAATACTTTTCCATTAACTTAGAGTATTCACATGACATATTTTCACTCTAAACGCTTCAAAACTCAATTTGGACACTAATGGACGTGTCAGACTCGTTTTTCGGTATTTCTCAAAATTCACAGGTCAAACCACCCATAATACACATAACACAATAATACCTTTCAAAAGGATTATTAATCACAATAAACCTCAAATTATCACATATCTCATAAAATAACCACCGTCAACACGGTACAAAATCTGAATAAACTGACATAAGTCAAATAGTCAAAGGACCATTTATGAAATATTCAGAACACAAAAAGGGCAAAGGTTACATTCTACCCCCTTTAAAAGAATTTCATCCCCGAAATTATGCTACTAACATCACTAAACAAATGCGGGTATTTCAATTTCATCTGATCTTCACGCTCCCACGTGAATTCAGAACCACGTTTCGAATTCCACCGAACCTTGACGATGGCAATCCTACTACGCTTTAACTTCTTAAACTCTTTTTCTAAAATTTCTACAAGCTCTTCCACAAAATTCAACTTAGCATCAACTTGGATTTCATCCAAAGGCACTTTCAGTGTTGGATCAGCCAAACACTTCTTAAGGTTCGATACGTGGAACGTGTCATGAACACCATTCAACTCCTCAGGCAAATCTAACCGATAGACCACATGGCCTACTTTCTTAATAATCTTAAATAGTTCAACAAACCTAGGTGTTAACTTTCCTTTCTTACCAAAGCGTACCACACCTTTCCAAGGCGACACTTTGAGCAAGACATAGTCACCTACACTAAATTCTAGAGGCTTCCTCCTCTTATCAGCATAACTTTTCTGATGATCACGTGCAGCCTTAAGTCTATCCTTAATCTGCGAGATCTTCTCAGTAGTCTCTTGCACTAACTCAGGTCCTATCAACTGACCTTCTCCAACCTCAGCCCACAAAATCGGGGAACGACACTTCCTACCATACAATGCCTCAAACGGCGCACATCTCATACTAGAATGATAACTATTGTTATACGAAAACTCAACCAAAGGAAGATGAACATCCCAACTTCCTTCGAAGTCTAGGACACACGCTCTAAGCATGTCTTCCAAAGTCTGAATAGTACACTCACTCTGACCATCGGTCTGAGGGTGATAAGCCGTACTCATATCTAAGCGAGTTCCTAATTCCTCTTGCATTGACTGCCAAAACCTTGATGTGAAACGACTATCACGATCCGATATAATCGAGATCGGCACACCATGTCTAGCAACTATCTCATTCAAATACAATCTAGCCAACCTTTCCATCTTATAATCCTCACGCATAGGTAGAAAATGAGCAGACTTAGTCAACCGGTCCATAATAACCCAGATTATGTCATGCCCACTACTAGTCCTAGGCAACTTAGTCACAAAATCCATAGTTATCCCTTCCCATTTCCATATGGGAATCTCAGGTTGCTAGAGCAAGCCAGATGGCCTTTGATGCTCTGCCTTAACCTTCAAACAAGTCAAACACCTACTAACATACTCAGTTATATCCTTTTTTATTCCAGGCCACCAATACATATCTCTCAAATCATAATACATCTTATCAGCTCCTGGGTGTACAAAGTACTTTGACTTATAGGCTTCGTCCATTATCAAGGTTCTCTCATCACCCTTCAAAGGCACCCATATTTGATCTAGGTAATACAATGCTCCATCATTCCTAAGTTCAATCATCTCATCCAAACCTTTCTGCAATCCAGCAGACTCATCCACAGCCTCCTTCTGAGCTGTCAGTATGCTATCCTTGATACTTGACTGAAGGATCATATTCATAGCTCTAACTCTCTTAGGTTTTACTCTTTCTTTCCTACTTAGGGCATCAGCCACTACATTCGCCTTACCAGGATGGTAGCGAATTTCACAGTCATAATCACTAAACAACTCTATCCAGCGACGCTGTCGCATATTCAACTCTTTCTGACTAAAGATATGCTGAAGACTCTTATGATCCGTATAGATGACACTCTTTGTCCCATACAGATAATGTCTCCAGATCTTAAGTGCAAACACAACCGCACCCAACTCTAAATCATGGGTAGTATAATTATTCTCATGAATTTTCAACTGCCTAGACGCATAGGCTATCACTTTACCTCTTTGCATTAACACACAGCCTAGTCCTATCTCGGACGCATCACAATATACTACAAAATCTTTCAATCCATCAGGGAGAGCTAGAACAGGCGCATTACACAACTTATCCTTTAAAGTTTGAAATGCATATTCCTGTTCCTCACCCCAATCAAAAGTCTTACTTTTCTGAGTCAAGATAGTAAGAGACTTAACTATCTTAGAAAAATCCTCAATGAACCTACGGTAATATCCAGCCAAACCTAAGAACGAACGAACCTCAGTCAGAGTTCTAGGGGCTTTCCAATTCTTAACAGCTTCAATCTTACTAGGGTCCACGTGAATCCCATTACCATTTATCACATGCCCAAGAAACCGCACTTCTCTTAGCTAGAATTCACACTTAGAAAACTTAGCATACAGTTTCTTCTTTTTGAGCAATTCTAAGACTAACCTTAAGTGTTCTACATGCTCCTATTGAGTCTTAGAGTAGATTAAGATATCGTCTATAAACACTATCACAAACTTATCAAGATAAGGCCTACAAACTCTATTCAGGAAATCCATAAATATTGCTGGTGCGTTTGTCAAACCAAAGGGCATTACTGTGAACTCGAAATGACCATAACAAGTTCTAAACACAGTCTTTGTAATGTCATCCTCGTGCGCTCTCAGCTGATGGTATCCAGACCTAAGATCCATCTTAGAGAAAAACTGCGACCCTTGCAGTTGGTCAAATAGATCATCAATTGTAGGAAGCGAATAACGATTCTTAACAGTCAACTTATTCAGCTCTCTGTAATCAATACACATCCTAAAAGATCCATCCTTCTTTTTCACAAACAATACCGTTGCTCCCCAAGGCGATGAGCTTAGTCGAATGAAACCTTTGTCTTGGAGTTCCTTGAGTTGTCCTGACAACTCCTCTAATTCAGAAGGTGCCAATCGATAAGGAGACTTTGCAACTGGCGTTTCTCCAGGTATTAACTCAATTAGAAACTTAATTTCCTGACTAGGCGGTAATCCAGGTAGGTCATCCCGGAATACCTCAGGAAAATCTCTAACCACTACAATCTCTTCTTGGTTCTTAACACCCATCAAAAATCTCACTTTCTCTATTGGTCTCTCTCCTAATACTCTAAGCACGTTGCCATCCGGTAATGGTATCCTTACTACCTTCCCATGGAAAATTATTTCAGCCTTATGGTTAGACAACCAATCCATACCTATAATCACATCGAAACTCCCATGTCCAAAAGGTATCAAGTCGATGTCAAAGACATGACCCTCGATTTCGAGTTTACAACCCTTAATGACCTTATCAATCTCTACTAGCTGCCCGCTAGCTATCTCAATCTCATATTTAAAACCTAATTCACTGGGTTCTATGCCTAACAAGGGTATAAAAGTAGTGGAAACAAAACTATAGTCGGCACCAGAGTCAAATAAGGTAGTGGCATAATGATCGTTTAAAGTAAACGTACCCGTCACAATGTTCGGATCTTGGCGAGCTTCCTCTGCTCCCAACATGAATGCCCTACCCCTAGCCTGGTTCCCTTGGTTTCCACGACCCTGACCCTCGTTATTAGCAACAACTTGGTTTGGACGATTTCCTCCCGGTCCTTGTACCCTATTCCATCTAGGACAAGCTGGCCTGACATGGTCGGTACTACCACACTCATAACATGCCCTAACAGGTGGGTTTCTAGCATTGACGGGATTCACATTCCTAGGCACGCCTCTACAATCCTTTGCCAAATGACCTGGGCGATTACAGTTAAAACATGTGCGACAGGGTCCTCCAGGTGCATGGTAAGAATTGTATGTGGTACACTTGGGACAAGCACCCACATTCTCTCTTCCTACAGGGTTCACAGCGGTAGTAAAAGCATTACCAGTTCTAGTCCTCTTATTATCATCCCTAGCATTCCTATCCTTACTAGGTTCTCCCATATTTTCTATTTTCTCAACTTTCTTAATTGATCCATTCCTAATAGCCTCATCAATCAGTGCACCAGAAATTTGCACAGCCTTTTGCATAGTCTTTGGCTCCGTTGCTGCCACCATCCTACGGATATGTGGAGCAAGGCCATACACATACCTCTCAATCATCCTACTCTCAGGAGTTACCAAATGAGGAACTAACCTAGCCAACTCATGAAACCTATTAGTATACGTAGCATGGCCAGCCTCGACCATGGCGTGATTCCACAACTCAGATTCCAACTTCTGCATCTCATGACTAGGACAAAACTCTTGTATCATCATAAACTTAAAGTCATTCCATGACATACTAACAGAAACTTCCTGGCTTAGCGTGCAGATTTGAAAGTTCCACCACGTTAAAGCCTTACCCACAAATGAACCAGCAGTGTATTTCACTTTTTGGTCAACACTACAACCACTCATTTCTTGCACATTTTCCATCTTCTTAATCCACCTAGTAAGAACTACAACACCTCCCTTACCATCATATTCCTTAGGGCTACAAGCTAAGAACTTCTTATATGAACAACCTACTCGGTTGCCATTCACTAACACATTCCCAACATTCTCCTGAACATTCTCATTAACCACATTACCATTTTGATTTCCAACATTCCCTTGGTTACTAACCTGAGCCAACATGGCGGGTAAGAGGTTTCGCAATTGCTGGGCAATGATCATTGGGAAGTCAGGTGCACCCCCATTGGCTCCCCCTACATTCCCATTAGTTCCCATACCTTGGTCATTTACTTGACCATTCAATTCATCAACATGCTCATCATTACCTTCCCTAGGTCTTCTACCCCTTCCATCACCCCTTCCAACCCGTCCACCCATTCCCCCTCCTTGTGATTCGGTAGCAGGCCGACCAGCACTTCAGGTTCTCATCCTTAGCAGCATTATCTATACGAGGGAGAACATGGGCAACGTTAGGTAAGTGGGAAGACTCGCACGCATTCATAGAATATCTTACTATAAAAAAACCAAATATACACGCAACACCACCCTACGGTGTCAACATCAATTTGTGTGAACAGTAATACCAAGTATGAGTGAGTTGTGACACGCTTATAATTACGTTGGCCACCATACTTATATTCGCATCCTTTCCTATTCATATTCAATATTGAGCCCACTCATTTCAATGACTGACATAACTAAGGCACCAAACCAAGAACACACAAAGGCACACAAAAGCGGAACACCACACAAATAGATCCTATACGCAACTAAACAACGAATCTTAGGTTATAGTCTAGGCCAATCCACCTAGTTCTCTATAACCTTGGCTCTGATTACCAATCTGTCACACCCCGACAATGGCGGAAACTCGGGAATGCAACATAATGATCAATCATAACACAAAGTACAAAAATAGAGAAAACTACATTGCATAAACTCTAAGTGCTATGAAGACCATCAACCTTGAACAAACTCAAGTGATGTCTCAAATCGCAACTAAAATCCCCAATCTCTTACATTTATTCATATGCCCTCGCAGGGGACCATAACCAAACTTAATCCAAGATCTCCAAATACTTAAATCAAACAACAAGCAAGCAAGACTTCAAACAAAATTCCACACAGGATACTTCTAAGTCTGCTATCAATCACCAAACTACTCATCTTCCATTTTACCTGAAAATGATACTCGAAAACGTCAACAATAATGTTGGTGAGCTCGTTGGTTTAACCTTAAACCCAAAAGTTGTGCCAATACTTTAAACAGTGGACAATAATGTTATATGACAATGAATATATGTAATCCAATCCAACACTGGGTAGGCGTACCCATCCAATCCAAACACTGGGTAGGCGTACCCATCCGATCCAATCACATAAATATGGAGTCGCAACTCCCCACCTAAAGGCCTACCAGCTGGAGCACTATATTAGGTAGTACCACACAGAACCTCGCAATGCCTAACACAGTACATTGCGAGTACCACACAGAATCTTGCCATGCCAAACACAGTAAATGCAAGTACGTCAACACATAATATTCACATAGTAGTCATAAGCACATACTTGTCCCAAAACAAAACTACATTTCGCACAGTTCAATTCAAAACATTTCAAAACACATTTGAGTATCATTTTCCCTCAACGGAAAAACAGTAAAAAGTGAGGCTACGAGAACTCACCTTAAGCAAGCCTTTAGCAACCAACTTCTACTACACAAGCAAATGCAACGACGCCCGCACACGACCTAGTCCAGTTAATGTCCCAATTTAATCATTCTTTAATGACTAATTGTGCCAATTGTTAAACTATAGTATGCCTTAGTAATCATAATAAGAAAATTAGAAAGGATTTAATAGTTTAGGGGCCATTTGTGCCAAACTCACAAAGTTTTAACACAAACACCCCCTTTACCTCTTTCTCATCACATTAAACACAAACACTTAAACTTTTCCATCCTAACCTTTAAAATCATCATTCACAAGAACACTCGTACCAGACCATTTCAAGCTATAAGGTAAATTACAAATGTGTTCCTCTTCATCTAAACATATTATCCACAAAAGGAATTTGTTTCTTATTCGATTTTTAGCTCGATTGACCTAGAAATTGGTTTAGGGTTCATGAAAATCAAAAGGTGACCGATTCTAAAATTGATTGAGGGGTTTTGATTCTTGAGGTGTATAGACTACTCGGTTATTACAGTTGGTTATTGGTCGAACATTCAATGGAGTTTTGAATGATTCTTGTATGTGAATTTTTGTATGCTTATGTGAATGCATTTGAGTAAGAAAATCCAATGCTTGTTTGTTAAGTTTATGTGTTTGAGAAAAACGAGTGACGAGTTACTAGTTTTGATCTTTATATGAATATTTTGTGGATGATTCATGTTATAAATGCTAGAAGATGTTCATATATGCTTGGTTCACATGTATTTTGTTGTATAAGTGCCAAAAATTAGAAGTTTATAAAAATTAAAATTTATAGACGGCATTTTATATGTTTTGTCTATAGACGGCGATTTATACACGACCAATAAACGACGATTTATACATCAAAATCTAGACGGCGATTTATACATCAATCTCTAGACGGTGATTTATACTCAAAATCTAGACGGCGATTTATACACTAAATGTTGTACGGCGATTTATACACATGACCAATAGACGACGATTTATACACTAAATGTTAGACGGCGATTTATACCTATGACCATAGATGGTGATTTATACATGGTTCTAGACGGCGATTTATACATGTTTTATAAAATTGATTTTTTTTTCCTAAATGTTTTAACTTGATAACACATTTTTAGGTTAAGTCTTTCTTATGTCATGTGTAAGTTGCTAAATTTGATCATGTTCGACAAATTGTTAGCTAGTTGACCTTTATGTTGACCTTCCAATTTTATGTCATTCGTCCTATACTTTGTCTGAATGCCTGATAATGTGTGATTAAGTCTGCCTAGTTAATGTCTATAAATTGCCTTGCACATGAACTGTTTTGGAACATTCTTAGCAGAAACATGAATCCTATTGCAACTCAACAAGCTACTCTCGACAATGCTTTGGTCCCTCCTGAGAAGAGACTAGAGATTGAAAGATGCAATGCTAGAATTGCGTTCAGCAAGCCACAAAGAGAAGAAACATATCAAGTCACTTTGGAAGCTCTCAAGCTATCTCATTGCTGTCCCGCATTTCTGATTACTGCTGAAGTCCTGGAAATCTACATGCATCAATCTGGAATACCATCAGGAAGATCGGAAAGACATATGCATACAACTTCAAGCTTGATAAGAAGAAATGTCGAGTTGATACTGAAGTATTTCGTGAAATTCTCCAGATCTGTCTGATTCTTCCCAACCAAGAATTTGTTGAACTTCCTTCTGAAGATGATTTGGTTTCATTTATCAAGGAACTTGGTTACTCTGGCAAGTGTAATATGTTATCTGCTATCCACACTGATCAAATGCACCAGCCTTGGAGAACATTTGTAGCTATCATTAACAAGTGCATTTCTGGGAAGACAACAGGACTTGATAGGCTCAGGGAATCACGAGCTCAAATCTTGTGGGGTATGTACAATAAGAAGAATGTTGACTATGTTGCTCTGCTCTGGGAAGACTTCATGTATCAAGCTGACAACAGAGAAATAAGTTCAGCAAGGAAAGAGCACATGCCCTACCCTAGATTCACCAAAGTTATCATCGATCACTTCATCTCCAATAACAAAACCATATCTATGAGGAACAGAATTAATCTTCACATTGTCCGTGATGATTCTTTGTCGGGTACTTCGAAGTTTGTGTCCAAAACTGACGATGCTCAGAAGTATGGTTCCTGATGAGATGATTAATCAAAACATCAAAGATTCTAAAGCATACAAGACTTATTATGACTTTGCTAATGGAAAGGTTGAACCTAAGAAAGCAAGGAAATTTAAAAAAGTTGCTTCACCCTCAAGAAAACTGTCTCCTGTCCTAGAAGCAGAACCTGTCAAGAAGGCTAAACGAGTTAAGAGACCTGCCAAGAAGTCTACTACTACGCCTACAGCAGGTGTTGTCATTAGAGATACTCCTGGTGTGTCTGTATCGAAGAAGAAAGCATCAGCTAAGGGTGATAGAGGCAAAGGTATAGAATTACTTTCTGATGCGGCATTACTAGAAGCTGCTCAGGTAAAAGAAGCTCTAAAGAAAAGCAAGCTGGAAACTCATAAGGTTCAAGCTAGTGGCTCGAGTAAGGGAGTTGGTTCCCAACCAAAGAATCCTGATGAGTCTGAAGACAAGACAGCTGGTACAGATGAAGGAACTGGTGCTAAACCAGGGGTTCCAGATGTACCCACTTATGAATCCGAGAGTAAAAATGAATCATGAGGTAACAGTCAAGATGATGAAAGAAACGATGATGATGATGACAATGATAGTGACAACAAGGATGGTAAAAGTAAAGATGATGATGGTAATTCTGATGCTGATGATAATGAAAGGACTGATTTAGATGATGATGACGAGAATCCTTCCTTTACTCTAAAAGACTATGACGAAGAAGAACATGATGAAGAATATGAATCTGATGATGATTATGAAATGTGTATGAAAAAGAGGATGATGATTTGTATAAGGATGTGGATGTTAGATCGTTAGGTGCATAACATGAAAAAGAAAGGAAAGGTGATGCAGATATGACTGATGCTGATCAGAATATTTCTCAAGAAAAGTCATATGAGCAAGTTGTAGAAGATGCACATGTGACACTCACTTCTTCACAGAAGACTAAAAGTTTAAAGCAAAGCTCTTCTGTTTCATCCGACTTTGCTAGTAAATTTCTCATCTTAGAAAACTTTCCACCAGCCGTTGATGAAGTTGCTTCTATGATGAATGTCAAGAGTCATCAGGAAGAATCAAGCACTCAAGCACCCTCTCTTTTCACTGTACCTGAGACGGCAATCCCAGAAACTGCTACTGCACAAGCTACAACCGTCCCTCCAACTATATCAATGATCACTCCTCTTCCACAACTAACGACACCATCTCCTGCACCAACAACCGTTCCAACTACAACTACAATTCCTGCACTTCCTAATTTTTCTTCCCTGTTTAGATTCGATCAAAGAGTGTCTACCTTGGAAACGGAGCTATCTCAACTCAAACAAGCTGAACATTCTGTACAACTCCTAGAATCTGTCAAATCTCAACTTCCAACAATGGTGGATGACCTTCTGAGTACAAGAATTAGATATGCTACTTGAACAGCTCTCCAGTCATACACTAAGGAATTTGAAAAGAAAGCTCAAGAAGAAAGGAAGTTATACATAGATGTTGTTGAGAAATCAGTAAAAGACATTATACTGTATAAAGTCAAAAGTCAACTGCCTCAGATCCTACCTAAGAAGATATCCGACTTTGCTACTCTTGTGATCCAAAGTACTATTATTGAATCACTTGAGAATGTTGTTTTGGCTAAATCTTCTTCTCAACCTCAATCGACATACGAGGCTGCAGCATCTCTTACTGAGTTTGAATTGAAGAAGATCCTGTTAGACAAATTGGAGAAAAGTAAATCGTATCGAGCAATCTTATCAGCTCGACAATGATCTCTTTGACTCGTACGGTAAAGCATACTCTTTAAAGAGAAGCCATGAAGACAAAGACAAGGATGAAGACCCTCCAGCTGAACCAGACCAAGGGTTAAAGAAAAGGAAGACAAGCAAGGACATTCAACCTCCAAGAAGCTCTAAATCAAAATATTCGTAATCAAGCTCATCCAAAGGCACCAAGTCTCAACCGAAATTATCTGGCAAGTCTATGTAAACAGAGGAACCATTATTTGAGGTGCAGACACTGAAATGCCACAAGATCAAGGAGATGACATAGGTAACACTAAGGATCAACCCAATATCGAGGCGGCCTCTAAGCATGATTGGTTTAAGAAACCAGAAAGGCCTCTGACTCCTGATCCTGATTGGAATGTTAGAAAACAAATTGTTTTCAGACCTCCTCAGACTTAGATCAGCCAAATTGCTAAAGCAGAAAAGCCTCCTCTCACTTTTGACGAGCTGATGAGCAATTCGATCGACTTCTCAGCATTTTTCATGAATCATCTAAAGATTGATAATCTGACACAACAGCATCTTGATGGACCAACCTTCAATCTGCTCAAAGGGACATGCAAGAGTTGAGTGGAGCATGAATATCATTTCGAAGAATGCTACAAAGTTATCAATGATCGTCTTGACTAGTCTAATCCTGAAGGACATCAATATCCATTCGATCTTAGCAAGCCGTTACCAGTGATTGAAGTTCAAGGTCGTCAAGTAGTTCCTGCTGACTACTTTATGAACAACGACCTCCAGTATCTGAAAGGTGGAAGCCTAAGCAGGAAATACACAACTTCTACAACAAAATCCAAGGCTGCTAAGTAAGACAACATTGAAAGGATCGAAGACATGGTTCAAATGTTATGGAGTCCGGTGAAGGTTGCATATGACAAATATGCCCTTTGGGGAATTTTACAATGGGGTCCGAAACGACAAAGGTTCTATGGATTCGCAAGATATATTGATGTGTGTTTTTACAAGCTTTAAATTTATAATAACTAGACATATCGATTTTTACTAAAAACATAACATTCGGGCAAGTATACCCTATTCGAGTGTAATATAGTATTAGGTAAGTCCAGGTCGTTCCACGGGATTAGTAACAATTCACAGATTGTTTATCAAGTAACAAAGCTAAATGATTGTCACAGGTCAAATAGCTAAACGTGTGTATTAAGCAGGCAAGAAATAAGACATGATCCACATAACATAATAGATAGAGATAGAGCAAAAATTTATATAAACAAAGCATATAAGTCATATATGATGGGTAATCATAATAACAAGCATATCTACCAATGATAACATAGAATCCTTTCGGCCTATATACTACATCATCACGAGCGCATTAAGAATAGTTTATATCAAATATGCATACATATGAATTCCTCCTAACCCGGTCGGTCAACATAAGGAAGGGTCTTAAACATTATTCTACTTGGGTTATTTATAGATTTACTAATCAATTCTCATAAGATTAGCACCGAATTGTTTTAGACAGACAATGTGAAATTCATCAAGACAATAGAGCCTTTCGACCTATATCTATTGCAATGATAAATCAAAAGATAAATAATAATCCAAGTAAAACAATATCGAATCCATAAGCATTCATATTCACAAGTTATACAAATATCGTCCAAATATTATTCATGTTTCACATATGAGAGCAAAGTAACAATACCAATATTTCGACTAACATAACCACCAATCCCAAAACTAACAATTCCATGATCAACCAACAACCAAATGCTACTGAGATAACCGGAAATATGTCACCTAACTTCTAGAAATTCAACAACGTATCACCAAATGGAGTGTTTGGTAACAAGGTTTATGGTGATGATCTTAAGAGAATTTGGTGTGAATCCTCTAAGAATCAAGGTGATAAGTGTTAAGCTTATGGAAATGGATGATATGTAGGCTAGATATGGTGTTAGAATTCTGGAAATTCATGGCTATAGTGGTGGTTTGTGGTGGTAGTATGGTGGTGAAATGGTGGTAAGTGGTGGATTAAAGGGGTGTTTAGATCATTGGATCCAAGGATCCTCACCACTCCTTCCTCCTCTCCAAAGGCTTTAGAGATTGTGTGTGTAAGATGTATGAAGATTGTATGAGAGATATATGAAATGAGGGAGCCAAGGAGGGTATTTATAGGCTATTCGGGGGGTCAAAGTGCGCCGCACACACTTATTTGTGCGCCGCACTTAGTGAGTTAATGCACTTAGCATTTAATTGCATTTAATTTTCTCCACCGCCTCAAAAGTGCGCCGCACTTTGGGTAAAACCGCCGCACTTAGGGTGTTAAAGGATCTTTCTCAGTTCTGGTGAAAAAGTGCGCCGCACTTTCTGCAAGTGCGGCGTACTTTTGGTCGTTTTCAGCAGTTGACCTTTTTCATGGTTGTATATAATTGAATTCTCTTTCTGTGGCTGCTTGAATCAACTAAAACAGAGTTCGTATGACCGAGTTATGGCCAAAACAGTGAACATGTGTCGGGAGATCTTCATCTTCAGTAATTTCTTCGTTTAAGCTTCAAATCTTCGTGTATTCTTTCGTTTTCTTCCACGACACATTTCAAGAACCTACAATAGCAAATATACTCTATTTTATACCAAAAGTTCTTATATTTAACCGATTTATATATATATAATCATTGATAACGCATATAGAAATATGTATAATTTGAGCGTTGTCAAATCCCTCACACTTAAAACTTTGCTTGCCCTCAAGCAAATCTAAGAAAAGAAATTTTATAAACAAGGTCCTAGGTGACAAGGCAAGAAATTTTTTTATTTATATATATATATATATATATATATATATATATATATATTTCCTTAATGTAAAAATTTTTATTGGGTGTGAAATTTTCAAAAATATTTTATTGGGTGTGAAATTTTCAAAAATATTTTTGGTTTTTGTAACAAATAAGTGCAAAAGGCGCAAGCACCCCCCACACTTAAGGGTTTGCTTACCCTCAAGCAAAATAAGAAAAAATAATAAGCTTTACAAAACAAACATAGAATTATTTTAATATGTGAAAGTAGAGATGTTTGACAATACCCAATGATCTTCAAGCAGTAATAACATGACTAAGCACCTCACGAATAAGGAAAGTATAATTCACTCAAACACTCGCATGTGATGTAATAGAGGGTAAAATGGAAATCACACTCAATTGCTCTGACATGATTCATTAAGTTGCCATAGGCTTGTACAAGAAACAAAACTGCACTGACAAGGAGTAAGCACCATGTATAATTATCAAAAGAGGGCTTTTATTCGGGTTGTAATGTACATGCTAAGGGTTTATAAGGGTGTGGATAAGGCATGGGAAACATATACTGGAATTCGTTTTATAATATACATGTCCACAAGTCCAAGAAACCCATGTTGCTAGTTACGACAATCCACAAACCCGTAAGGTTATCAAACATTCAACCTCTCTCGATCATAATCAAACCGGCACCAACATCTCAACTATTATTCATACTTTTCTTTTTCTCTCTCTTGTTTTTTGATTTTTTTATAACTTTTTTTTGATTTCATTATTTTCTTCATTTTTTTTTCTATTAATCAGTCATTCACACAACTAACAATTCCCCCACATTTGAGATAAGAGTACATCACAAAATATACGAAACACGAAGTTGCGCATCTTCATCTTCGTCAAAATGGCACATCACTCACAACAAAGTGCGAACAAACTATGAGCAAAAATCAACCAATCATACCAAGCAACTAGCAACCAACCATAGGGACTTTCGACAAGGGGTAAGGCTAGGCTAAAGGTTATATATTTTTGTACTTTTTTCTTTATATTTTCTGGATGAGAAAAATGAATAGAATGGCTCAGCGGTTAAACTAGGGGTATCTAGCACTAAAGATGAGTGCTAACATAAGGGTTTTATTTGTGTGGTTAGCTAATCAGTGTAATTAGCTAAAAAGAATAAATAATTAAATGGAATGGCTATTTGGGTTAAATCCTAAGTTGCCTCTTTATCACATAAAAAAACTTATATCACGCGAACGTGATCTCACTGCGGTCTCGTAATGATTTCAAGCACAAGTTCTAGAATTAATAAATCACCGGCACACTCATAATCAAAGGAATCAAGCATAAAATACGTATGCTATATACAGGCTCAAAATCCTCACATATTTACTGGAATGGTTATAAATGCGCAAGTAATGTTATCAATCCTGAGTCGGATCTGCTTTATCAATCGGGACACATCTCTGGTTTCAAAACTTTATTTAATTATTATTATTTTTTACTACGTTTTATTCTAATATATTAACCTAAGTGGCAAAAGAAATTCAAAAACCAGATTAGATTTTTAGATTACCGAGGGCGAACAAAAGTTAGAAATTAATAATGAGTCTGATTTTTCAATTCATTTTCCCCCCACACTTAAGTTAAGCATTATGAGTAATTAAAAAATAACTTAAAAGTGGGACAAATGGGAAAAATAAATATAAGAGAAACGAGACTTTCCGGGGCTCATAAGTGCTCAGTTGAATTCTGAAAGATACGACGCTAAATGAAAAGCCAAGCATGTGTATTCTACCACATGTAATATACTGATCCAAATATATCACCTCCCCAAGTGATAAGATGCCAACCACCAATCCAAGCTCCACTTATTTGTTTAATCTGCAAAATAAACACAACTACAAAAACCATAATGTGGAGATCGTTTTAAGCCCATCTAGGATATGTTTTACAAATAACATACATATGCACAGCGGGATAATAAGAACAGTGTGTTATTCAACAAGGTTTTACTATTAAACATTCCAAGCCCTAATATTATTTGGTCAAGATAATATGATTACCATCTGTAACAGGGATCAAGAGATCCTTGAGGCTACACTATCTGTTAACTACTATCTATCTAACTACTAAATAAACGTGTACATACATGAACATGTTTGTTTACACGACTCTCATAGAAAGCCTGTGTTTTTTGGATGCTCTAAACATATGTCTATGATCTCTTTATATAGGGAGAGATCAAGACTTACAAAGAAAGTAAATCAATTTGATAAGGAAACTAATTAAACTAATTAAATACTTTCCTAATCTTTATCTTGAAGATCTTTGACCAAATCTTCCATCTTTTGTAGATTTCACATCTTGACGATTTTGGTCCTTTTGTTTCATTCGTCTTCATTTAAGCACATGTAGTTTTGTAATCATCAAATCAATAAACCCAACAATCTTCCCCTATTTGATATTACAAAACTATCTCCATGAATGAAACAATCTTCAATGCTTCCCCTTGACTTAAGACTTCCTTGAACATGCCACCACATATAATAAGCTCCAAATCAATAAACCTGTAATCTTCTTCCCCTTTTTGTAATAATTGAATAGGGGTCTTCTGAAGATATGCAACTTGGATCATAACAGCTACAAATCATATACCACAACTACTAATCCATCCTTCCAATGACTCAAATTGCCCACCATTACGCACAATAAGAAAAATGAATCTGAGCAGTAGAAATATAAACTAGCAGTAATAATAAAGATCAGCAGTAGTAACGAAACACTTCCCCTCAAGTGGTGCATGTAGATGGTTAAACATGTTGACAATAAGCTTCCCCTGAAAAGTATGTTAACCATCTCTTGAATCTTCAATTCTGTAGGCTCTATGTAATGATCACTGATGAAGAAAACTAAGTATAACGAACTTGATGCTGAAGTAGAATAACCCAAACTTGTGTCTTATATCTTGTACTATCCACGTGACTCCAATACTCATACCAAGACCAAAGTATAAGTAGATCGCAATCTCTTGACAAAATCCTCATCTATATGAGACACTGAGCACAACAACGTAACTCCTTAAAGTGATAGCAAATGTGAGCATTGAGCACCATAAGAAAAATCACACACCTTTGCTAGATTTGTCAAGTCTTCGTCACAACATTGAAAACACAAACAAGTTATCTCCTGCTAAAAGGTATGATAAAACACAAACCTAAATAATTCCACTTCAACTTCAAATAAGTGATAAACAATCTTCTTCGTAACCAATTAAATCAATTAATACGAGCCTTTAAATCTGTTAAGAACATGTAAACCAAATCCAAAAACCAAACAACCTTATTTTTCTGTTTGTCCGACATCCATCATGTGTGTCAACCGATAACGCGCAAAGCTGGCAGTACAAACTTTCATAGCCAGCAGTACAAACACTCAATTGGCAGTATAAACTTTCTAACCCGTATGCGTTCTTCGCAGTACAAACATAATGCTAGCAGTGTCAAATCAAGAAGCTAGCAGTAGTATCCTTTTAACCCGAGCAGTATAAACCAACTGCTTTTTTAACGCTAGCAGTATTATCGCACTCCATTTACCCCGGCAGTATTAATGTTTAAACTGGCAGTACTAAGTGTAAACTTTCAATACAAAAGCAGTAGTAACTAATGATAACAATATTAACTCTAGTTACTACTGTTCTTTTCCCAAAACTTATGCTTGAACCAACAGTTTTATCAAGAACCAGCAGTATTAACCTTTTAAAGGAACAAACAAAAACCCTTAATTTAGAATCATAACATATTCCATTCATAAATCATACCTGTTGTTTCTTGATGTCTTCAATACCTAAACGTGAATCATTGTGTACGCCTTCAAATCCACATTGTTAGTATCGTGACAGCATAGTATCGTGACAACAGCATAAACATAAACCAAGCAGTACTAATTTATCTTTTGAGCCCAATACTAGCAGTACTAAATAAAACAAGCAGCACTAAACAATCAGTAAACTGTCACTGTGTGTCGTCATTGACAATAGTAGAAACGAGGAAGCGCAGCAGTATAAACATAATAACGACTGTTTAAGAATAATTTTTTTAAGTATCCAGACGACACCTTTTTAGCGACACTTTTTCTGTCACTAAACTTCATACTCATAGTAGTACTAAAATTTTCTCTTGGCGGTAGTAATGAGAAAGCTTGGCAGTACTAATAAGATATACCTGGCAGCAGTACAAACAAATAGGTTGGCAGTACTAACTTCCAGTTTCTGCTTCTTCACCTCTTATATAAAAATAATCAACAGAAACACATACAAGCACAAACAATAAGCCTTTTCGTTTCTGTTTTCATGCAACCTTTGTTAAACTCCAATCTTAAGTAATAATGATCGACATCAACTTCAACCTTGCATGATCTTTCAGTCGTGACTTGTATGTGAACAAAAAAGCCTCTTTGTTAATTGATCCAACAAACATCAACCAGTAAATAGACAAACAATGACGATCAATCCTATTAACCAAACCCTAATATAATCAGATTCCTCGTTGTCGATCAAAAGATTGACTCACCATAACTAGTGAATTATCCAGATGATCATATAGATTCAACGAATTAAGAAGTAGGTCTGGAAACAATACCTTTGATCTTAGAAAAACTTTCTGTCAAAATCATGTCTTCAAATCATGTCGCGTTTGCTTTGTGAAGAATCGAACACAAGTAACCCTTTAAAAATCAACAAGAGAATAACAATCATGTAAACCCTAATTATTAGTATTTTGTTAGTCATTTAATAACAGCAAATGTAAACAAACCCTTGTATCTTGAGAAAACAAAACCATCTTTATCACCGAAAAATTCGATCAAGAGAATCCCTCAATATTGATCGTAGACCTCCAGGAACCCTTTTTGTTAATCTTCATTAAACCACAAATCACCAATCCTTCAACTTTGTAACCGAATAACATACTTTCTACATTACCGAATTAGGGTTTATTCAAGAACCCTAATATCACTGAATTAGAGCTTTTTACTGAAAATCAGAAAATAAACACAAAACACTTTCTTTGATAGTAAAAACCTTGTAGAATCCTAGATCAAGAGTCCTATGGATCTGATACTAATTGTGGAGATCGTTTTAAGCCCATCTAGAATATGTTTTACAAATAACATAAATATGCACAACGAAATAATAAGAACAGTTGGTTATTCAACATGGTTTTACTATTAAACATTCTAAGCCCTAATATTATTTGATCAAGATAATACGGTTACCATCTGTAACAGGGATCAAGAGATCCTTGAGGCTATACTATCTATTAACTACTATATGTCTAACTACTAAATAAACGTGTACACACACGAACAAGTTTGTTTACACGACTCTCATAGAAAGCCTGTGTTTTCTGGATGCTCTAGACCTATGTCTATGATCTCTTTATATAGGGAGATATCAAGATTTACAAAGGAAGTAATCAATTTGATAAGGAAACTAATTAAATACTTTCCTAATCTTTATCTTGAAGATCTTTGACCAAATCTTCCATCTTTTGTAGATTTCACATCTTGACGATTTTGGTCCTTTTGTTTCATTTGTCTTCATTTTAGCACATGTAGTTTTGTAATCATCAAATCAATAAACCCAACACATAAAATACTAAAGCACACTTTCGTAGGCATCAGGATTGCATTTAGCGTATGCAACAAGCCTTTAAACCCCTCGGTGGCCTGAGTGGACGAGTTATAGTCTCGTGAGAGTTTCCAGCGAACACACCCACAAAGTTCAAAACAATTTTTTATATATATATTTTTATTTTTTTGTTTAAAACTTTTTATTTATTTAGTAAAACAAGCACGCATAAACATTACGAAAGGAAGAATAGAATAGAAAGGAAAATATAATTACTAGTAGTATTCAAACATTCATAACACATACGAAAACCTACCACCACTTGCCTTACTCCACCCAGTATACAAAACTTTCCTTCCTCAAACCAAACAATCAACTAAGAACCTCTTTAATCCAAGGAATCAAAGCTACGGTACAAGACGCAGGGTGATTGTTCAGAATGTACAGGGTAGACAGAACAGAGGACAGGGTAACAGTGCACGGGGAACAGGAGCAGTTGGTTATGGGAGAGCACAAAACAGAGTGGGGAATGCTAATCCGGGTCAAGCTAGGCAGGTTAAGTGCTACTAAACTGGGCAGGGTTAGGATCACATAGCGTAGAAACTGCAATCAACCAAGCGTCCACAGAACTCAAATACTTTCAAAGAAAAGATGGGCTATGCAAGCTCAAAGACAATGGGGTAATCTTGGGAGAAGAGCAGGGGTCAATGTTCCTAGCTTGGAAATGGACAATGCTATTGATGAAGATGTGGATGAGCAACCTGTTCAAGACTTAGCTCTCAATGTGGATAATGTATTTCAAGCTGATGATTGTGATGCGTATGATTCTGATGTTGATGATGCACCTACGGCACAAACCTTATTCATGGCAAATGTATCATCCGCAGATCCAGTTTATGATGAAGCCGGTCCGTCTTATGATTCGGATGTCTTATCTGAGGTACAGGCTCACGATCACTATCAAGATGCTGTTTGTGATCATCATGAGGAACACGAGATGCACAGCGATGTACGACCAAACCACGTTGTTGACTCACATGCTGATTATACGAGTGATAGTAATATGACTTCTTATGATCAGTATGTAAAGGACAACGCAGTACCGGTTGTACAGAATAATGCATCTATGGTTCCAAATGATGCATATGTGATGATAGATAATGACTTGCATGATTCTGATGTCCGATCTGTCTCTCATACACCTAGGAATACAGTAGCTAATAACTTGTTAAATGCTGAACTTGCCACATATAAGGAACAAGTTGAACTGTATGAAAGACGGGCCAGGTTTGAATTAACTGAACGGGAACAAAAGATTGATGAGCAACTAAGGATAGTTATTTGTGACCGTAATATTAAGGAAGAAAATTTGAAAAAGGAACTTCATTCTATTAAATTGCAACTTGCATCTACCATCCAACATAACAAGTTAATGGTAGATGAAGTTACATCTTTGAAAAAGGATTTTAATCAGAAAGAAAACAAATTCCTTGAAGAATTTTTGGACTTAAAGGCTTTAAAAGATAGGGTCGAGGATAAGCTATTCAAACAAGGCCAGTCTATTCAAACAGTTCACATGATGTGTAAACCTAGGTCCTTTTATGATGAAGTGAATAAGGTAGCCATTGGCTACAAGAATCCCCTATGTCTACATCGTGCAAGGCAAGTTCAGCCTGCCCTGTATAGTGGTCATGTAATTGTCACACCCAATCATGCACCGGCCGTAGTACGTGACTGTGAGGTGACCATAGAACCAAGCTGAAATTACTAGGTAGGAAAATGCATGATAAAATGAACATCATAACATGTGTGGATAATAAGGTCCAATTTTACACCGCCCAATTATAGAAAGAAGAATTTTTTGCGACCTTGTCACCACAGAAAACAATGACCCCGGACAATTATTTTGGTTCATGATATTGTTGAAAATGAAAGCTGAACTCTCAAAGAGCAGAACACCAGGACCGCCATCAATGCGCTTAAATGGTATTCACTCCAAATACACCTGCATCGCTTGTCCCCAGAGTGCTTCAACCAAAAGTTCAAGTGAAAATCAACATTTTTACACTTAGTCAACTGTTTTCGGAATTTGATAAACATGTAAAAGAGAAATACACCATATGGATCATCTGAAGGGAACGGGGTTTTGAACAAACCAAGACATGTAACCTCACGGAGTCATTCATTTTTCAAAACTCTTCAAGACATTTTGAGGGGCATTCAAAGGCTCTACACAAAGAAGTTAAAGAAATAAGTGATGCTTTGAATGAGTTTGGAAGATTGAACTAGACCAAAGTACTGTTGATAGGAAACATGATGCGATAGAACGGAAAAACCTTCTTCTCGAACATGATAATATAATTGCTGATTGCTTGCTTAAAGAAGTGTTTTATGTTGCCTCAAATTCTGTGTCAATGTAGTTAGATTTACTGAATGCAAAAAGGCCATTATGTTGTCAAATCCGTTGATCGGACACTTGAAGTGAGCTTCTATTTGTGTTGATATACCGTAAGGATAATTATAACGATCTTTCTAACCGGTTTTCCATTCTTGAGGTAAATCACCTTAAATACAGTTTAAAGTATCAAAACCTTAAAAGATAGTTTCAGAATAAACCATCTTCATCCGTTATATGATACTCTGATATTAACTCAAGTTTTTGTAATCGGTCAAATGAAAAGCTTCCCTTCAGGAAAAGGACAATGTCATTCAAAAAGCTGGAAAATGCAAATCTCTCAATTAGAAGACCGTAGTGCACTAGACCGAACCACTAGTGATTCTTGGGGCCCAGACTTCAGATCTCACAATTAACATGAGAGGTTAATAGTCTTCAAGAACAAAACGAACTTTTTAGGCAGAAATGACAATGGATTAAGCCAAGCATACAGGAACTGTATGAATCTATAAGGTTACGCGTGCTAAGCATACAGAACAGACATCTGCCCTTAAAATGAAAAATGAATTTCTAAAGGTCCACTACAGAATACGGTCTATGTGAACAATACAACTCAGTTTAAACTAGAAAGTAACTGCACCAGGAAAGTATGCTCTAGATGTTGAACCTATTCCCCCTCGCAATAGGAATAATAGGGTTGTTCATCTAGTTTATCTCAGATCTTAACGGAGGTGTTGATAACTTCGCGACATAGTGGAAAGAAGCCAAAGCTGAAATGAACTTTAGATAGATCACTCGAATTTGCTTCCACGGTACACTAAGCATTCTCAGGAACTCTTAGATTTGTATTTGGCACATGTCAAAGGTTCTTCCAATCAACAAGATAAGATGCATGCTTACCACCCTAGAAAAACCAAGTTGCCTTTGAGGACCAATTTGCAACATCAGTTGTACTTCACACAAACATGTAGAGCCAGCGGACACTCCAGAATGACTAATGTCCCTGTGCCTCCTTCTACAAGAGTAAACAGTTGCGACTAGATGCTAGCGGGTCTCAGCTCTTGGAGCATACTCATTTAACATAGGATCCCGCCAGCAAAAGAGTGACAGCTTGAAGAAAAGTAAGGAGACCACTCGAGGTATAATTAGAATCTAGTCTTAGAACCACGAATCGTGTGGATTCTAGTATTAGCTCTAAGCGTATGTAATTAATTGCATTCTCATTCTGTGTGCCAAACACTGTAATCAAAATGTTTATTTTTGGCTAATCATGATATGTGTGTGGTTACTTACATGACTCTGTGAATGCCTCCCCCAATGTAAAATGGTTTGTGCGTCATGTAGCAAGTTTGAAACCTAAGCCAGTTTACACAAGTAGGGAAAACCAAACACACAACAAGGTTTGGAAACCAATGCAAGATACAAAGGTGTGGAAACCCAAACATATCAAACTGAATTTGGAAACAAAATGGGCAAAAAACACGTAACAATGTTGGTTATCAATGGAGACCAAAGAAGAAAACATTTCACCCTAAGTGATCGTTGCCCTTTAACTAGGTTCACTAACTTACAAGAATGTCAGCCATTTGATTGTGCTAACCAATCGGAACCCAACAACATGGGGATCAATTTTTCTAAACTCTCATCTCGACGGTTTTCAATGGCAGGTCGTACAAATCGTCCTTTTGTATTTGGATTCAGGCTGCTCAAAAACATATGACGGGGATCGCTCAAGGTATGAATTTCGTGAAAGTTCATCGGACAGTTAGTTCGGAATGATCACTTTGGTGCTATTATGGGTTATGGAGATTATGTCATCGGTGATAGTGTAATCTCCAGGGTATACTATGTGGAAGGACTGGGGCATAATTTGTTTTCTGTCGGTCAATTTTGTGATTCAGATTTGGAGGTTGCTTTCAGAAAGCATTCTTGTTATGTTCGTGATACGGATGGTGTTGAATTACTTAAAGGGTCCCGTGGCTCGAATTTATACACTATCTCTGTTGAAGACATGATGAAGTCCTCCCCGATTTGCTTTACTTTCATAAGGCTCTCATGAACAAATCATGGTTATGGCAACGAGTTTAAATCCAACTTAACTTCGGTACTATTCAATGATCTTGGCAAGAAAAGACTTGCTCAAGGCCGTTACCTAGATTGAAGTTTGAAAAAGATCATCTTTGTTCTGCATGTCAATTAGGAAAGAGCAAAAAGCATACCCACAAACCCAAAACTGAAAACACCAACTTGGAAGTTCTAAACACCCTTCATATGGACTTATGTGGACCGATGCGTGTGCAAACTATTAATGGGAAGAAATATATCTTGGTCATCGTCGATGATTATTCTCGGTTTACGTGGGTTAAGTTTTTGAGATCAAAGGATGAAACCCCTGCAGTTGTCATCAAATTCTGACGCAAATTCAAGTCGTCTTAACAAACTGTAAGATTCATTCGCACCGACAATGGCACAGGAATGTGTAAACAACATTGTATGACCACTATGAAAAGGTAGGCATTTTTCATCAAAAGACTGTTCAAGGATCCAAAGCAGAACGGCGTTGTCGAAGAAGGAAACAGTATCTCTTGTCGAGGTGGGCACGGAACAATGTTAATTTTTCAAGGCACCGGGGAATGGTTTTTTTTTTGTTTCTTTGGGCCGAAGCTGTGGCTACTGCTTGTTACACCCAAAACCGTTCCCTTATTCACACACGTCACGAGAAAACCCCATATGAGCTAGTACACGATAAGAAGCCTGATCTCACATTTTTCCGAGTCTTTGGTGCTCTGTGTTACCCTACAAATGACAGTGAGAATCTTGGGAAACTACAACCGACGGCTGATATCGGAATCTTTGTTGGTTACGCACCCTTACAGGAAGGGGTATACAGAATTTACAACAAAAAAGGACCCGACAAATAATGGAGACTATTCATGTTACATTCGATGAGCTGACTGAGCAAATGGCTCCTGTACAATTCAGTTCAGGACCCGCTCCTATCCTGTTGACGCCTGGACCTATCAGTTCAGGGCTCGTACCAAATCCGGCTCCTGCTATACCAATTGCACCTCCCACGAATAAAGAATTGAGTTGCTATTCAACCCATGGTTGTATGAGTATTTTTAATCCATGGGTATCCGTCAGAATCCAATCCCCGGGTCATACCTACAGGTACATCCGTGTCTATTGCCATTGATCTGGACGCACCTTCGGGAAGCCATACTTCATCACCATTGGATCATCATTCCTCCTCGGTTCATCATGGTTTAGCAGGTGAGCCATCCGCGGAAGTTAATCGTTTGTGCAGTAATCCCGAACATTGTAAATGAGTTCGCCCCCAAACTATAACTCTGAAGCTTCTGCATCTGGGAAACTTCAACTACCTGATCCAGACCAATCCATCAACATCATGAAATGTTCGGAATGGATGACTCACATCTATGGTAAAACATCATGGGAACCCTCAAGACCGGTATCCACTAGAAAAAGCTTGCTACGGATGCTTTGTGGTGTTTTACAATTCTGTACTGGTCCAAGTTGAACCGAAAAACTTTCCAATCTGCAGCTACTGAAGACTGCTGGTTTCAAGCCATGCAAGACGAAATCCATGAATTTGATCGACTGGACGTATGGGAATTAGTACCACCTCCAGACAGTGCCATGATTATTGCTCTCAAGTGGATTTATAAGGTGAAGCTTGATGAGTATGGTGATGTGTTGAAAAACAAGGCACGTCTTGTAGCAAAAGGATTTCGTCAAGAGGAAGGTCTAGATTTTGAAGAATCCTTCGCCCCGGTTGCTCGTCTTGAAGCAATCAGGATATTCATTGCCAATGCCGCCAGCAAAAACATGACAGTTTATCAAATGGACGTGAAAACTGCATTCTTAAATGGCGAGCTCAAAGAAGAAGTCTATGTCCACCAACCGGAAGGCTTTGTTGACCCAGAACGTCCACATCATGTCTATCGTCTGAAGAAAGCACTTTACGGGTTGAAACAGGCTCCCCGGGCATGGTATGACACTTTGTCAAAGTTTCTTCTGGCACAAGGATTCTCCAAGGGTGTCGTCGATCCAACCTTGTTCATTCGGAAAACAGGCAAACACACTCTTCATGTTCAAATATATGTTGATGATATCATATTTGCCTCGACCGACCCCAAAGACTGTGACCGTTTTTCTAATGAAATGAGTTCTAAATTTCAAATGTCGATGATGGGTCAAATATCATTTTTCTTAGGCTTACAAATTTCTCAAAATCCTAGAGGCATTTTCATTAATCAAGCTAAATATGCAAATGAGATTTTAAAGAAATTTGATCTTCATAAAAGTGACCCAATTGACACTCATATGGTGGAGCGAACAAAACTGGATGAGGACCTCTCAAGGACCCCCATTGACCAGACCAAATATCGCAGCATGATTGGGTCCCTGATGTATCTCACAGCTAGTAGACCTGACCTAGTATTTGCTGTGTGCATGTGTGCTAGATATCAATCTAGGCCCATGAAAAAGAACCTTGAGGCAGTTAAAGGGGTCTTTCGGTATCTCCAAGGAACCATCAATATGGGTCTTTGGTATTCGAAAGACACCGCCATGGCACTAACAGCATACGCAGATGCAGATCATGCAGGTTGTCAGGACACTCGCAGAAGTACATCTGGTAGTGCTCAGTTCCTTGGTGATAAGTTAGTCAGATGGTCATCAAAGAAGCAAACGAGCACGTTTATCTCGTCTACAGAGGCTGAATGCATCGCGATGTCTGGTTGCTGTGCCCAAACCCTATAGATGAGGTCTCAATTATTAGATTATGGCTTTGCTTACAATCGCATCCCTCCGTACTGTGATAACAAGAGTGTCATAGCTCTTTGCTTTAACAACATTCAGCACTCCAGGTCTAAACACATCGACATTAGACATCATTTCATCAGAGAACAAGTGGAAAAAGGAGTGGTTGAGTTGTACTTCGTGAGGACAGAGTATCAACTGGCGGATATATTCACTAAGGCACTACCTAGAGAACGATTCGAATTCATTCTCCCAATGCTTGGCATGAAGTGTATGACGCCGGAGACACTCAAAAGTCTTCAGCATGACCAGGATGAGTAACGGATTGGCTTTAAGTATCCTATGTAAATATGTACATACTTAAACCTAAAAAGAAAAATACAAAAATATAAAACCATCAAAAAATCCATAAAAATTAGAAAATAGAAAATAACAAAAAATAGCTTTTCTTCAAGACATGTCTTCCGTTTATCGATAACATTTACGGTCCTAGAAATGTCATTCAATAATGACACGGGTCTTTAAATAAAGCTCGAACGGAAGTTTACACCTTTTAAAACATGTCCTTATGGCTTGCAGTTATTTCAGACTGCAACCCGCTTTTCAAAATGAGGAAAGCTCGTCGCCAACAAGATGGTTGTTCCTAACAACGGGTGATTAAGTTCTCCCGGGCATAGATTACTTTATATCCTTGCAACCTCGTTCAAATGTACGCTTCAGTGCATTATTTTTTTATTAAGAAGAGAAGTCTTCGTTTATCCTCATAATTTTTTGTCTATGATTCTTTAGAAAATTATTTGGATCTCACGTGGTGGTCTAAAGCGGCTTTTGAAAAGTAATCGGACTTGGTTTTTCATAAATTTGACACTAAATCCATGACTACAGCTCTTTAAATAGAAAACGGGTCATTGATTAAGGGGGAGAGTGGTTTTTCAAATTTATGACATCTTTCAGGCATTTTTCGTAACTAACGGGGTTATGGTTTAAGGGGGAGTTAAACTAGTGTTAACTTAAAAAGGTCTAATTGTGTCAATTATATGCATGTCTAGGGTCTTATGTGCTATTTGCTACTTGCATCCTAGGTTCATTAAATGTGAAGGACCAATTATGTCGCTTTCCCAAGATAATTAGTCCATTAGTTGTTAAGTTAAGAAAAGAGAGGGCTTTAACGTGATAACCAAAAGTTTCACAATGTATCCCTGGCCACCTCGTGCCTATTGACCACCTGAAAACATTGCTTAAAACGTCAACAAAATTGTTGGTTTGTATTATAGGTTAGAAAAAAATTATATTTATGCAGGACCGCCAAGACTTTTCCCGTGTTAATGCATTAAGATGCAGAGACCTAACAAAAATCCGATACGTTTACCTATGCTCATGGAAACTGAAGCTCGGACATTTATTAGCATATTATAAATTCATAATCTGCCCTGTTTAGATGTCTAACCCGAAACATCACCAATTCGCATGCCTTTAACGTTGACATTCCGGTGTTACTATACTCTCCGAACGTGGAGGTCGTTTCCAAATAGATCTATTAATAACATTCGCGCTTACTGAGACCAATCCAATTGGTTATACCATAATTAACAGTTCATGATAATGGGCTCAACTTGGGTTATCGCTACTTAGGCAAACACTGTATCAATATAAAATATCCACTTGCGTCCAATTTATAAAACAAAGCAATGTTTCCACCCCAAGTTAATATAAATCATTGAAATTCGTTAAAAATGTGGGGCTCCATGAACTCACAATTAAGTGAGTGAGTGATCCCTGATAATATATAACAAATGTGGGAATGCTTCACGATTATTCCCGAATGCAACCTAATTCAATATAGGTCGTATAAGTACCGAGTACTTTAATTAATAACATTATATCTAATCCTATAGTAGTTACATCGTACTATTGTTCGGGCTATCATAATTTAAGAGGTCATGACATGACGTACGAGGAGCTAGGACACTTTAAATCGTAAATCCAACAGCTCGTCAATACGACATCCGAAGAGGCCTCATTATGAAATTCCCTAGTAATATAGACACTTGATAAACTAATAACCACATATAGGTTATATAGCTCAATCACCATCTAATCGGTTTGGAAAAAAAAACTGAGGTTGATTGAGTTAAAATAACGTTTATAATTAATCGGTGTAGTAAATCTTAACATAACTTTTGCGTTTTAAGCCCTAATTTGACGTTTCTTATGCCCACGCTTTCGTACAAAGACGAGTGATCAAAATATTAGATATTAAAATTTTCAACTTTCTGTTGTGAATAGTAATTTTACTGTTCACAACAGCTTAACCCGTTTTTTTTTTCGTTTTAATTAGCGTAAAATAGTAAGATGTCGGATTTTATTCGTTTATAGTTCTGTTTTTGCGGGGATTCTTTCGAGTACGATCTGTATTTAAAAGTTATATAATTTTATTTTATGTTTTAAAAATATAATTTCTATAATGAATAGTAATTTTTATAAAAAATCTGTTTTATAATCCTGGTAATAACGTAAATCGTTTTTTTATAGTAATTTTTTCGTTATATATAAATCGAGTTTTTCAAGTTTCTTTATCATTTGGAATCGTCATGAGGGTATTATTTTTATAAAAAGTCAAAAACCTTAACTGTATAAGTGTCGAATTTAAACAGCCTTTATTATTCAAGAGTATACTTTCTTTAAACACTTAAAAAAAAACCTAATTTATACATAATCATGTTTATACTTAAACAACATGTTAACATACTTATAGATCCATTATTCCATGATATATACAACAATCATGACTTAAGAAAAAGATGTATAATTTATAACCATAGGTAAAAAACTATTTTACATATTCAAAGGTCCTAAAATGGTGTGACTTTGCTATAAAGAACATGTGAAACACATAAAAATCATGTAATGGAAAAGTAATAAAGGTATTTAGATTAACCTTAGAGATGAAGGATGATTGAATGACTAATTATGGGCTAAACCCTTGTTAGGACTTAAAACAAAGCTTGCAAGATTATAACCTAGATTGGGCTTAGGAAACCAAAAAAAAAAAAAAAAAAAAAAAAAAAAAAATAAAAAAATTTCCTTTCTAGCTTCAATACTTGCAAATGATGACCAATGCTTACAATCCACATTAGTGTGCCTTTTGGATTGATGTGTAAAGGCTTGGATCATTGATTGAAATTTAAACTATGGATTTGGTTTTATAGGGGTTTGATGAGTGGGACTTTGGATGAGGAACAAGGAAGAGTTTTTGTGTTTTCTTTGTTAAGGGGAAATGTGTTTCATTGACTTTTTAGCTCACAATGCATGGCTATTTATTCTACTCTGGAGAGATATTATGAAAGATAGTGGTGTCAAGTGAGAAGTATGCAAGGTGGCAAAGCTTATGGAAATATGTAGGGCTTATCTTGATAAAGATTTGGCTAGTCAGAATTCAAAGTGGGTTGCTAGTGATCTTTTATGATGATTTGTGTGATGGTTTTTAGTCCTATATTGGCTTCTAGTCATATGTACATTCGAAATTTTGCTAGGGGGAGGGCCTTGGATATGCCTTTTGATCTTTATCTTAATGTATACTTGCATTAGATGAAGTATAATGTAGTTTAGATTTTAATATAATGTTATACTTGCAATGGTAGAGTTTGAGTTATTTTTATTTTTTCATTCTTGAATAATATGTTATAATGCTGATAATATCCTTGAACGTTTTAAATAAACTTTAAGTATTGGGTACAAATTTTGGGTATTGGATGAAGCGTAGATAAGTTAACGTGCTTCCGGGAAGGCCTAAACGTACTTTATCGCGAAACATAAGCATTTTATGTAACCAATAAAAATAAAATAAACAAAGTTAATAATTATCCTCTAAATAATCATATAACACTTGCTTGATGTAAATATTTAATCATTTAATGCCCGTTTACATTGAATGCTAATTTTTAGCTTACGCGATTTAACGTATCGATTACAATTAAAAGCAAACGCGTTAATACTATATTACTTAGTGTGTGGTTTAATGCATGTGCTACATTGACCCTCATACACGGGGTGTTATTTTGACACTCAATCAATGACTACAACTCTTTAAATAGAAAACGGGTCATTGATTGAGGGGGAGAGTGTTTTCAAATTTATGACATTCAACGGGCATCTTAATTCTTCAAATTAATAATTAAGCAAGATTTTGTATCTATCGGGGTCTCAGTTTGAGGGGGAGTTAAACTTGTCTTAAACTCAAAAGGCCAAAAGTGTCTTATGTGCTATTTGTTACTTGCATCTTAGTCTCACAAAAGGCCAAAAGTGTCTTTTGTGCCAATAGCAGAAAGTAGGTATACTTGTTTCTTAGCACATTTGCCTTTAAAGAAAAGTAGGTAGAAAGAGAGGGACTGAAACTGCCAATAGCTGAAAGTTGTGTTCAAGTATATATATGTGTTGCGTTTTGACTCGGTCAAACCTACCATACTCAGTCAAAACTCAACCACCCATTTTCCTCTCAATTCAAAACGCATACCCTCTTTGCGATTTGCCTGATTCTTGTTTATTGGTGTGATTTCGTTCCTAGGTATTGCTTGATTAGTGTTTGTTGTCATAAATATATGCTTTATCTTGAATAAATTAACCTGAATCTCATGTCATCGCATTGTTCTTAGGTTTTTTGAGTGAAATAATCATCTAAATCTAGGTGAGTGTTTCTAAGTACGTTTTATCTGCTGGGTTTACATTAGAATACGTACATGATGCTTAGTTGATGAATGAATTGCTTCCCCAATAGCTTATTTAGGTTCCTTGTGATTTTCGTGCAATGGTTGACTTTTATAGTCAAATTCGTGGTCGTAGGTTGTTTATAATGGCCATTTGTTGTTGCTATTGTTGTTAGTAGGCATTATAGAACGTATATAATGATCTAACTAAGCCTTGGATGCATTGAATCAAAAGTTAGAATATGCGTCATGAAATGTTCTTGTTTGCGTTTTGATTAAGTTTCTTGCTTGCGTTTTGGTTGAAATGTTCTAGGGTGCGTTTTGTATTATATACTTGATTGCGTTTTGGTGAGTTAAATGGTTGTTGCGTCTTGCCTGAATCTTGCCGTTGCGTTTTGCCTGAAAGATATTGTTGCGTTTTGATGTATGACATTATGCTCAGCAGGAAAAAACGCAATTAGTTGCGTTTTGTGATTGAAGACCCTCATTAGTACTAATGTAGGACCTACTTTTTCAATTTTTTTCAAAAATGTTGCGTTTTGATTAAACTTGAATAAAATATTCCTGCGTTTTGTGTTATTGCGTTTTGCCTGTCTTGGGACTTGCCTCTGCGTTTTGTCTAAGCTTTAAGAAAATATTAATTGCGTTTTGGGTGTTGCGTTTGGTGTGTGCTGCGTTTTGCCTATTGCCTTTTAGTTATTAAAATTAGATGTGGTCTCTGCATTTTAGGTGATAAGCTTCCTCAGCTGCGTTTTGTCATGTTATTTGAGGTTTGGTCATTGTGAATTCATCACTGAGTTTTGGTTACACTTTCATGAGTTGACGTCCGTTAACTTAAGTGTTGTGCATCTCAGTTGACTATCACTTCAATATGATCACAGTGTCCCATGAACCTGGATTATGTCTTTGACTGTCTAACCCTTGAGCATGTGCTCTTATCTAACATCTCCTATCTGTATGCATATCTTCATTGATGTATGTGTGCATTTACAATGGTTGATGTAAATGTCAATGCTCAGGAGGTTCCATCTGCTGCTGATGCTCCACCTACCCGTTCTGATGAGCAAATCTTGCCTCGTGACAAATAGGTCCCGGTAGGAAAAAGCAACTGTTTTCTGGATGTGGAAAGAACTTAAACCAATCCCATATTCAAGATAGCTGTGGACATCTTGAAGAACACCAACTTCTTCAGAGCCTTCACCGCTTCCTCCACCATTCCATCCATTTACATCCAACAATTCTGGAACACCATCAGATTTGACAAAGACAAAGGATACAACTGTCAGCTTGATAAACATCGCTTCTATCTCACCAAAGCCACTTTAAGAGATGCACTACAATTACCAACTGACAACGACAATTTCCCACATCCACCAAATATGAACACTATAATCTCCTTTGTCAATGATCTGGGCTACCTGAATGCAGTCAGAAATATTTCTGGTATCGTGATAAATGATATGTACCAGCCGTGGAGGGCACTTGCCACTATCATCAATCTTTGCCTCACGGGAAAGACCTCAGGATTTGAAAGACCAAGGGCTCCTGTGCTGCAGATTTTTGCGGGGTATTGTTAACAGGGCAGATATTGATTATGCTGAGAGGATATGGGAAGAGTTTACTCAGTGTATTCACTCATTCATAGAGGACAAGATGAATCTGACTATTCATGTAGAGGGAAAGAAGAAAGTTAATCCCCTTGTGATTCCAGGTGTCCGTTTCACTAAGCTGATCATCAATCACCTCCAGAGCAGACATAGGTTTCACAAAAGACCTGGCTCTCCACTCCACATGCCCTATGATGAGTATGCTTTGGGATACCTGAAGTTCTCATTCAAGAACACTAAGAGAGTAAGGTTTGGGATGACAATTCCAAATACTCTTATCACTGAGGACATCCGCACTGCTTCCTATTATCCGAAATATGGGGCAAATGTTGCTAAGTATTAGCGGTTTCTTGCCAGGGAAGAAGTCAGTGACGATGATGCACCGCCTCCTAAACCAGCTAAGGGGGAAAAACCGAAAACAACCAAGAAGCCAACCTCAACTCAACAAACCAAACCCAAAACTAAACCTTCAACTGCTAAGACCACTAAATCAACTTCATCTCAACCACCCAAACCCAAACCTGCACCTGCACCTGCTAAGCCTCAGGAGAAGAAAAGAAAGCGGGTTTTGAACGCAACTGAAGCTCCATCTCAAGCTAAACGTTCTAAAGCTGGTAGTGTATCAAAGAATAGAACATTTCAGTTGAGAGATAAGTTCATAGATGAAGGGGCTCCTGCGACAGAACCCAAGGTTGATAATGAAGAAGCTATCGTGCAAAAGGTTCTGGAAGAAAGTATGAAGGATGCTTACCTTACTCATCGTGGACCACTACCTCATGTAGTGTTCAGGGAACCTGACTCTAGGAAACTTCAACTGCTTCCAGAGATTCAGGGCAAGGGCAAAGAAAAGGTAGGGGAGGAACAAGCTGCGCAAGTTCTACTCAACCTTCAGACTCCCAAGAAAAAGAACCCTGCTGAACAGTTCATCTTTCAGAGGCGCACTCCTGCCACAGCAGAACCCTCTGGTCTCGTTGAATCTTCGTCACTATATGCGGAACTGGGTCTAACTGACAGTGGGACGGAGTCAGATGAGGAAGTGTCTCCTGAGATGAATGCACAAGGTCAAGAGGAAGGCCAGGGTGGAACAAACCCTGGTGATGCTGGCGTGTCTCAGACACCATCAAGTCATGTGGTTCACGCTGGACCAAACCTGGATCACATGGACTTAGGAATCGCTGAAGCCTCATCACAACCTAACACAGAGCAAATGGATGACGAGTTCACTGCCACAGCTTATCCAAAGGTTCAGGAGAACCTTAAACTCCCAACTGAAGGTGAGGTGAGACTTGAGGAACCTGCTAGCTCCGCTGGAACCCTGTCCTCTATGAAAAACCTCGACAAGGATCTCAGCTTTACAGATCAGTTCCTTGTAGAGAAGTCACAGGAAGACGAACCAGAAAAGACCAATACTGAAGCGGAGGTCCAATCTATGGTGACGGTTCCCATTTAATAGGATACCTCGTCTGTCCTGTTAATGACCACTCCAGTGATAGATATCACCGACCCTCAATCTGATTCCACAACGGTTCCCGCATCTATGCCTACAACAACAACAACGGTCACTGAAACAACAACAACAACAACTGTTCCACCACCACCACCTCAACCACAACAAGACGTCTCAACCTCGATCTTAACTCAGACGATTAGTCAACTGGAATAGAATATAGCAAATTTGGTGGAAGCAAATCAAGCCCTAGAGGAAAGGCTAGACAAGCAAGGGAATAGGATCCACCAATTGGAGACTCAAGACTTATCTAGATTGATCAGAGAGTAGATAGTGGAATTTATAAACTCGCAGGAGATTGACCGAAAAATCAAAGAATCGGTGAAAGAGGTGGTTACTGCATCAGTTTAGCATGCAATGAGAGCCCCTCTTCGTGTTCGCTTCAAGGATCTCCCTAGGTCTGACACGAAGGAGATTCTGCTTCAACGCATGTTGGAGGAGAATTATGACAAGGGCCACGAGGATCACAAGATGGATTATGAAGCATTACAAAAGTCTATCATTCGTGATGAAAGTAAGAAATTTGATGCAGACAAGGCTGAGAAGTAAACAAAGAAAAAAAGTAAACAGGATTCACTAAAAACCCCGCCTGGGTCACCACCCTCACCACCTCCTCCTCCACCACCGTCTGATGCATCAGGAGCTTCCGGCACAACATGAGCCTCTGATTCCGCTTAAGATCCTCCAACACCACCACCATCTTCAACAACCAATCGAGGTGATCAGTCTTAAAGCTCCGCTGCTCCAGGCTCATCCAAGACTATTGCCTTAACAACATACACAGCCTGGACTACAACCACATCCAGACTCAAGCCCGCTACTTCATCTGTTCCTGAATACATACTTCTGCACGAACAGTCGGACTCTGAAGAACAGGATATGGTGTCTGATGATGAAGATATCGGCAGTAGGCACATTCCCAAAGTGAGTCTGGATCAGGAATGGTTTAAACCTCTTTCTGAAGAAGAAAAACCTGCGACCCCTGAACCTGCCTGGTCTATTCCTTCATCAAGTCTGCCTGTTCCCAATAACAACTAGGCATCTGCTTTGGCCTCCAGCTTCGTACCTCCACCGGAGAACTCTCTGCTTTCGCAGACTGGTGATATTGGAGTGTTTATTGATTGGTTCTACAAGAAGCAAGGAATCACAGAGCTCACACCAGAACATTTGGAAGGTCCTGCTTATGAAGTGGTCAAAGCCTTCCATCCTGACGTGATTCATCTATAATTTCAGATGGAGGAATGTCACAAGCTTCTGACTAATCAAGTGGACGAAGTATTACTCAGGTATAATGTCAGCAGACCACTCCCATTGGGTGGTCCTCTAGGTCAGGTCACGATTCAGAATGAATTCTTCTTCAACAAAGACTTGGAGTATCTATGATTTGGCCACAAGGGTGACAGACTTGCGTTGTCAATCAAAAAGATGAAAGCTGCTTCTTATCCTGATGTCGGGCTAGAATAGATGGTACCTGATTAGATGTGGGCTGAAGAAGAGTATATGTATGACATCTCAGCATCATATGGTATCTCTCACTGGTGGTTCAAGAGACAGCTATTCTACATCGACCGACACTCAGCTAACACCAACTGAAGAGCTATTGTCAGGACACATATGAGAATCCTAAGTGTCGTCAGAATTGAGGTCTTTTCCCTTTACGGGTATGATTACATGAAAAAGATAGTTCTTCGAAGAGCAGAGTATATGGAAATATGTCTATTGCTGAAAGCGAGCCTTCAAAGATTGTACCCGAGTGATCTTTGAAGACTTATGACTTGTGAAATCTTCAAGGGTCAGCCTGAATCCACTATCGCACCAAAGACATAGAGATTCTACTCTACTACCGTCAATCGTATGGATTAAGGAATTTGTTATCAGATAACGGGTAGAAGACTTCCAGCTCGGCATAAAGAGTTAACAGGCTCAGCTGAACCTCACTAAACCTCGCTGGGAAGCTACAGGTCTCGATTTCATGCATGATTACAAGATTATTGACTCCCCATGGGCCATGGTGTTTAGAGACAAGTATGGAATGCAGATGATCATGCACTTCAACAAAATCCACAAGTTCAGTAATGGGACTCTACAGCAAATTGATGAAGCTTTAGACTAGTCAAGGAATTCAAGGTTAACAAGGTCAATCCGGGGTTAAATACCAGGTTCTGGACCAAGAATGATGTGATCAAGAGCAAGCAGTTCATGTTTGCTATTCAGAAGAGGTTAAAGCTCAAGCGAATCTTCCGGAACTTGGAAAGCTTTGTTGGTGGACGCATACGAGAAGGAGACTACAGACTTCTTCAGAGAATCAAATGATCACATCTTCTCTGTATCTTTTAGTAAGTCTTGTGTGGTGTAATTGTAATATATACTGTTCATATTGTACATTCTTAGTAGTGATTTGTAAGGTGACTCTAACAGACCCTCACTTATTGAGGGGGAGCTGTTCCTCTATCAATAAACATTTAATCAGACCACATTTTCTCCTAATTTTTCTAACTCATTTAAATCAATTGAGATCCTAAATCTCAACGGGTTTGACATTTTTGATCGGGGGAGAGAATGTGATTTAAATATAAAAATCTGATAAAAAATGTGATCTTTTGAACTCAAGTGTAGGCTCTCCCATATGTGCCAAACCTTTTCGAATATCGATGCACATATTGAGGGGGAGCGAATGGTGTACGATGGCTATTGTGGAAATACCAAAGACCGACCCTGTAATTACTTTATCGGAGTTATAAGGATGGTAAGGTTAGGTACTCGATCCCACGATCCCGCCAGAGCCGGAGGGATCTACCTAGGGACAATCCACTAGTTAGTGTAGAAGTCCTTAGGTATGATTATAAAAGGAGTAATGTGAGAATAAGGGAATAGTGCGGACTGAGATGGAGCTAGTACTGGAACACACCCAACAAGGTTCTAGTAATGAAATCTCGGTAAGCACTGAAGGGGTTGAAGAATGAAAAAGAAATGCTAAGATAAAGGGTGAAAAGAAAGCAGCCCTCCTTAAACTTTAGGCAGAAACCGGGTCACTACATATGCTGTCAGAATCACATGGTTGATTGCTGACATTGAAGACAAGTATCATGGACCCAGTGATACGCTGCACAACCCTCCCTAGCCACTCAAGATCCCTCAAAGGATTCTTGTTTCACTTCTCACGGAGATCAATACATTTCTATCGTCTCTCTCACTCCGAGTTAGACGATATTGAAAAGGTGGCAGTCCGCTCCAGCCTCCGACTACCAAAAACCAAAAATGCACTATTAAGTCTAGAGCCATGAGATCATCCAAAAATCTCGTTAGGACACTAATACAAATTATGCTTGTTTTTCACACACTGTGACAACAAGTAAAGATCTTAACAGTCCTACGCATTGTCCTCGTGGTATTGCCAGAACATCCGAGTGATACGTAAGTACTCACAATGAAGATGGAAATCCTTCTAGAGCCAACATCAAACAAGCTCTTCGTAGGTGACATGTGAGATCCATTATGGATTAAACTTGTGACAAATAGAAAGCAACGATGGTGCGATTCTTTATGAATCAAACTTATGGTGTTGGGTCGGGTCTTTACCCACATGTTAGCCCACACCATAGCCCACTTAGGGGCATAAAACTCATGTATTTAAACACCCTTTCCAGCCATGGGAAGGGTTGGATGTTCATTTTATCATATACACACACTAAGTGATTTTCTCTCTCTAGAACTTCCCACTTTCTCTCTCTAGAATCGGCCAACCATCATTCCTAGGCTTGTGTTATGATATCAAATATACTATAGGAAGTACAATGGGAACACTAGATAATGGTGGCAGGGTGTCGACGAAATTGCTGAAAAGAATTATTAAGGATGTCAAAATATCAGACATAGACTGGTGCGGGTACATACTTGACTGCTTGCAGACCAGTAAGAAAAACTGGAAAGATGTGAAGACACGAAACAACTTCTACTACGGGCCACTCACATTTTTATGTGTAAGTTATATTCAAAATTTTATAACAATTTTTTCTATCTAATGCAAAGTATAATATCCATAAAATGTAATCTAACAATTTTTTTCTTTACAAAAAAAGCTGCTCTACTTGGACTTGACAATCTTCCCAGACCTTCGAGTTCTCTGTCACAGGCCAGCACTTAGAAGCTGGAACACTACGACAATGAAGAAAAGGATAAAAATAGAGACAGAGACAAGATGCTTAGGAAAATTGGAACATCATGAGAGTTTGATCCTGAAGAACAATTAGGATTGGGATGAATGTGTACAAAGGATTAGATGTCTATGTTCCACCGATAAACGATAAAGAACCAGAAACAAAAGAGGTAGAAAAACTGTGAACTTTTTGCAAAAATCATATATGAAATATTTGATATATCAAATATGATAATTCATCTACATATATCACATATTATACTATGAAAAATCTGAACTTGTTTTAATAATATATGAGATAGTTTTGACATATAACTTACATATATGATAGTTTCGATATATCAAATGTAGATTCAAAAACTAATCTAGCTGTGGTCGCTGGGGGCGGGGGGGTTTTGGGACTGATTGTCTTGTGCTTGTTATGCAGGAGTTTTATGAAAAAAATTATTGAGAAGTTTAATAAAAATTTTGGAGGGAAGATTGGTGTCTCGGTTAGAACAAAACCAATAACAGATGGGGGGTGCCAAGTCTTGCAACATGACCAAGCAATGTTGGATTTTTGCAAGGAGTACAAGCAGACGTTTAATGATGCCGAATTCAATCTCTATGAGTCTTCTAATGATGAGGATAGCGAGGGTGTGTGATGGAGATAATGACTAAGAACAACAAACAATGATGTACGATGGAGCCTCCAACAGCCACAATGCCAAACAAGAAAAAAGAAAGTGAAAATCAAAAGAAAAAGAGAAACAAAGAAGAGATTGATAAACAAACAGAAGAAAGTGGAAGTGAAGGAACCGAAGAAAGTGGAAGTAAAGGAACTGAAGAAAATGGAAGTGAAGCAACAGAAGGAGGAAGTAATGGAATAGAGGAAAACATGAATGGAGATGAGAGAGAGGTTACAGCTCAAATGGATGTTGACAATCATAATAAAGAGCTCAATAAAGAAAAGGATGCCAATGAAATGAAGCAATGGACAAGATGAACAAACAATGACTGAAGAACGATTCATTTCAGGAGAAACAAGATTCTAATAAGGTTGAAAATGCTAAGGTTGACAACGTTGAGGAGAAACAAGGTGATCATAAGGATAAAACTGGTGAGGATGAATATTGGAATACACAATTTACTGACTCACAGTGTGAAGAGTTAAAGAATCAAGTAAAAGAAGAAATTAAAAAGAAGAAAACAGCAAAGAGAAAGTCCACTAAAGAAATGACTCCACCATCATTCTCTCTTGGTATATCATCGGATACAAACAAGGTAGAAGGGGGGGGGGGGGGGGGGGGCGGGGGGGGGGGAGGGGGGGGGGGGGGGGGGGGGGGGGGGGGGGGAAAGGGCAGCAAAAAGAGCCAAAAATAGTCTAGATTTATTGTTTCTCCATACATAAACAAAAAAACAGCTACAAAGGGAAACGCAGTACACGATGAAATGATGATTTGTAGTTACTTGTTTTCGATGGAAGGAAGTGAATTGTAAGTTTCAATTACTTTAATACTTTTATAATTTATTTATCAATTCATAATTTCTTACTATAATTTCTATATTGTTATATGTAAATTTTGTGTTTTATGCAGCGACCTTCATCTTTGAACGAATAAACAGGAAGGCAACCATCCGGGTTTTATGCGATTTAGCCCCAACCTTGAAAATCGAATCTAATGTCATTGACACCTACTACTTAGTTTTGAACCATGAGCAAGGGGTGAACATCAAAAGAAAGAAAACAAAGCATTTCATCCACATGAGGATGATTGTAAGTACCTTAAACCTTTAAAACTAAACAACTACAAATATGTAATGTTTGCTACACATAAAATATGTTGTTATATGTAAACAGAGAAAAGACATGTTTAACTGGAAGATGGAAGAAGGAAGGGGGGGGGCGAACAGGAAATGAAGTATGATGAAGTGAAGCAATACTAAGCCTTTTTCTGACACAATGAAATACGGTTCAAAGAAAGATGTAAGTGAAAAAGTTGAAAGATCTAGGTTTGGTAAGAAACTTGATACACCTATTCTCTGATTATAAAATATTTCATTATTTTCATTAAGATCTTTTAAAATTAATATTACAACAATACATTTCAAATTTATATAGGCATTCTTTCCATTTATCGCCCATCAACACTACTACCTCGTAGTATTCAACTTCTTAAAGGGCACTACAGTGATAATTGACAAATCGAAAACGCCAATGTCATATGAAGCAAAATATAAGAAGGTCTGCGATGTTCTGGTAAGCAACTAAATGCTGTTATATGTATGATTATATTATCAGTATCATATATGATATCATGTATGTTAAAAATGTAATCAACTATTTTTAAATGTATGATATCATATATGATACTATGATTGAAAATAAAAGTCTCTAAAATGTTCTTATCTTTTGCAGAAAAACATGTTTTCCATGCATCTTAAAGAAGTGCAGCATCCTAGAGCTAAAGACGTGTTGAACAAAAAGCCAACAATCCTAAGGCCTAAATGGGGGACAGAGGAAAACAACACAGATTGTGGGGTTTTCTTGATGATGCACATGGAGAACTACAACGGGGAGAATGCAAGGAATTGGAACCTGGAATTCCCAACAGAGGAAGAAGGAAATAGATATGATATAATAAAGATGAGGATGAGGTTCGCTGCAAAAATGCTGAGTCATGAAATCAACATACATCGTGAAGAAATGAGTAAACAAGCACTGGAATTTGCAGACCGTAACAAAGAAAAGAAAGCGAGGGAGGCACTGATAAGGGGAGCAATAAGAGTAAAGAAAGAAAAACAAGAATCTGAAAGAGTTCAAAGTGCCATTTGATGATCAACACTTTTTGAAGAACAATTGCAGACACTATTACTATTTTCGTTTCTTAAACAATTCTTAGTATTATTTTGTTATTTAAAAACAGTTGCTAAACCATCACTAGGATGCCATTGGTGATAATCACTTGGGTAAAAACTTATGAATTATGATTAAATGGAAATGCCGAAACATCTGCAGATGTTAATTTTGAATTATGTCTATTTTCATACAGTTTTCATTGCGCAAATTGGTAATCACTTGGGTGTTTTAGCATTGTTCATTGTCTTAACAAATATTATGATGGTAGATAAAATATAAAGTACATATTAAATCATATATGATTTCTTTCAGAAAGCACATATGATTGCTTTTCAAAACTTGTTAAATGCAGCTATCAAATATGATAACTCAAAACAACAAAGGAACAAAACCTGTATGTCATATATGATATTCAGAAAGCACATAGGATTGCTTTTCAAATCTTGTTAAATACAGCTATCAAATATGATAAATCAAAACAACAAATGAACAAAACATGTATGTCATATATGATATCATATATGATACTGATAATATACAGCTATCAAATATTTAAGATACCCTCCTTTTCTTGGATACTAGGGGACCAATCCCAGCCATTCATCTAAAAAAGGAAGGGTAGAGATTAAAAAAAAAGTTTTGTATTAAAAAATAAATAAATAAGCGAAAAGGTAATTTGGTAAAACTACAACAACACAACTACTCACGCACGATCTCATTATTCATCCGCCCTTTCATTTCAAAAACACATACCAAAAACACACACTATTCACACAGTTACACCGATCAAAAAACACACACTAACATACACAACCCTAGATCTAACCAAAAATCATCAAAATCTAAACAAAAATCATCTAAAAAATAGAAGGTAATGACGATCGTCAGGATTCGAATAAGAATAAACTCAAATTCAAGGTTAAAATGATCGATTCAGGTATACACAAAACATAAATCTACTTATTTTACTTTCATTTATGATTTAATAATGAAGAATGGAGTTAATAGAGTGTTTGATGAATATAGTGTGATTTTAACTGATATTATTGCGTTTTAAATGAATAAACTGTTATTCTAAGTTAGATTATGATTGTTTATAGATATTTTCATGATATGATTGGGATAAGCAAGATATTCAGGTATAGTTAGACTCTGATGATAATACTAGGATTTTAATAAAGAAATAATGTGATTAAAAAGCATTTGAAGATGATATTGTCATTTTAGATCAGAAATGATGGACTATAAACTAGTTTGATTAACATGATGATAGAGTTAGAAAACGGCTAAGCTTTGTCGAAGTTGCGGTTAGGTATGCGGTTGAGCCACAGCCTTTGCCAAGCCGCAGACTATGCCTTCGGCACAGACGAAACCTATGTCTTCGTCACAGCCAAATGCTATGCCGCAGGCTATGCCTAATCATATATGATTTTTGCCAAAGTAGCATAATGATAGTATAAGAGAACGACTAAGCATTTGCCAAAGCCGTATGCTAAGCCTAAACCAAATCCGAAGGCTTTTAATACATAAAACAGATACAATATGAAGTGTTAATGAAAAATCAGATATCAAAAAATCAAAAACAACACGATTCACTTTGTTGATGTCTTTTAGATTGAAATCAAGCATTAATCATATATGATTTTTGACAAATATACATTTGTCTTGATGCAGGTTCTACTGTCGGAAAAAAACCTGTGAAAGACAAAAAACAACAAAACGAAAAAAGACTGCATCACCATCAATAGGTAAAGCTATTTATAATATAAGATGTAATAAAAGATACAACAAATACTATCATAGCTGATATTATAAAACATAAACGTTTTTATTGCAGGCCGAACCTTAAAAATTAATGAAATGTTAAGGAAAAAGAATGCCGAAATTGAAGCTAAGAGAATAGCATAGGAAGAAGAGGCTGCAAAAGATAAAGAAGAAGAAGAAGAGACTGAAGGTACATATATTTCGTGTAAACTTCTTAACTGCTATTATTATATATCAAATATGATTGTCGATATGCTTATACATGATTAATGAAAAAAAATATGTTTCCTAAAAACTGTAAACGATGAGAATGTTGAAAAAGAAGTTGAAAAAACTGTTGTTGAACTTGTTAATGAAGCTGCTACAAAGAGTGTAGAAGAATTATTTGATATACTAGAAAGTAAAAAAAAACAGTTGAACAACCAAGAAAGAAAACTGATAAAGAGGCAAAAGAGAAAGAAGCAAAAAAAGGAAACATGTAGAAGAAACCAAAGGTATATTTATTTCATATAAACTTCTCAACTGTTATTGTTGTATATAAACATGATTGTTAACATGCCTATACATGATTAATGAAAAAAATACATGTTTTCTAAAAATTGTAGATGATGTCAATAATATGAAAGAGGATGTTGAGGATGAAGAAGCTAAATCGGCTGATGAAGAAGCTAATTTGGTAGAAGAACAAGAAAGCGAGCATGCTGATAATGAAGAGGATTCAGAAGAAAATGACGATGTAAATCAATTTTTTAACAACATACAAACGATGCCGTTCTTGAACACAGCCACAAGATCAAATAAAAATCAAGTTGGAAAAAGTACATTTCTAGTTTAGTATCAAAATATTATATAAAATTTAAAACATGTAAACTTACATGATATACAATGGTAATATTTCAAGTCTTATGTTATATCATACATAATATAACATGTAAAACATAAAATATTATGTTATATCATATATGATATTATATTAACTTATACAAAATTTGATGCATGTCTAACAAAAACAGTTGTTGATGAAAGCTTATCAGAAATGAATAAAGAAGCAAAAAAGAGAAAGATAGAAGAGCAAATTGAAAAGAAAAGGAAGTTAGAACAAAAGAAGAAGGAAAAACAAGATAAAGATAGTAACCAAAAGAAATCTGGTGAGAAAGAACCAAAAGTAAACAACAAAAGAAAGCTCGAAGAGGTTAAATCTGAAAAAACTAAAAAGAAGAAATCCAATAAAAAAGATGAAATGCACGGGAAAAACCAAAAAATCTGGCAGGATTGAGAAAGTAAATATGGAAGAATCAGCTGAGGAAGAAAGTGAAGAAGAAAAACATGACGATGATATAGGTATAGAAACAGAGAGTGAAGTTGAAGAAGAGATGGTTAAAACACAAAGAAGGGAAAAATGCATAAAAAGGAAGGAACCTTCAACTTCAAAAAAGAAAACCATGAATAAAGCTGAAAAAGGAGAGGAAAATTACTCAAATTCGGAAGATGAAGATGAGCTTAATAAGGTAAAAGGATGTCACAAAAAACCATCAAAGCAGGTGAAGTACCCAACTTGTAACACAAGGTCGTCACCAAAGCCTTTATTTGACGCTATGATTGGTTTGTCAAAGGAAAGAAAAAGATGTTTAAAACAAATGGGCTTTGAGAGATACATACAGTTTCCAATAGTTGAGCTTCCCTCAAAATTAGCTTACCACGTAATCGAGAACTTCCATAGTCCGAGTATGGAACTTCGATTACAGAAGGGGTCGATAAAGGCAACAAGACAAAAAGTGAATGATATACTAGGTATACCAATGGGAAACACAAAGTTGCAAGATTTAGACAAAAGAACTAACAATGATCCTTTCATAGCTGAATAGGAAGCACAATATAACCATCTTGGAAAACCCACACCTCGGGCAATTGCTTCGCAAATGTCAGGTACAACCAAGGCAGACTTCATGTTCAAAATAAATTTCTTAACTCTCTTTGGAAGTACTATGGGAACATTAGAAAATGGTGGAAGGGTTCAAAAAAAGTTGGTAAAATGTATTAAAGAGGAGACTAATATATCATACATAGATTGGTGTGGATATATACTGGATTGCTTGCATGACAGTAAGCATAATTAGGAAAAAGTGAAGACTTCAAACAACTTCTACTATGGGCCACTCACATTCGTATGTGTAAGTAACATTAAATATTTATAATTATTGATTATCTTATGCAATTAATACATATACAAATATAATCTTATGCATCTTTTTTTTACAAAAAAGTTGCTATACCTCGACTCAACATTCTTTCCGGATCTTAATATCATTCGTCACAGACCAGCAATAAGAAGCTGGAACACTCCGATGATGAGAAAAAAAATCACGATGGAAACAAGTAAAGGATGCTTAGGGAATCTAGAGCATCATGAAGACTTTGATCTTTGATGAAGACCATAATGGTATTGATTTGTACAAGGGACTCGATGTATACATTGAACCATTAAGCGAAAGAAAACTAGTGACAAAGGAGGTAAACAGTTAAATTCTTTTGATTTACTAATAATATTGCAAAAATAAAAACTGCATGTCTCACATATGATACTAAGAAAAAACTTAAGTTGTTTCAGTAATCATATATGGTAGTTTTGATATATCACATATGGTAATAAGAAAACTATAAATTTTTTCAATAATCATATATGATAGATTTGATAAATCACATATGATAGTTGAAATGGGTTACTAATAAGATTGCAACAAAACCTGTATGTATCACATATGGTACTAAGAAAACTATAAATTGTTTCAATAATCATATATGATAGATTTTATATATGACATATGATAGTTGAAATGGTTTTATAAATAATACATAAAATAGTTCAAATGTGATTAAAACTAATCTGGTGTTATTCTTTTGCAGGAGTTTTATGAGAAGATCATTGAGAAATTTACCAAAATTTCACAAGAAAGGTCAGAGCTTATTGAAACATTGAGGGAGGGAATGACAAAGTTTGGAGAGGACCAAGGAATTTCTAATTTCTACGACCAGTACAAAAATTTGTTCAAACATGCAGAATTCAATCTCTATGACTCTTCTATGGATGAGTATAGTGAGAGTAAGAGTGATGCAGACAACAACAAGAAGAATGATGATGAGGAGGATAAGGAAAAAAGAAATGATATTAGTAAAGGAACAGAAGAAGTTGGGAGAGAACAAATAGACGATGAAAAGGACGATCAAGATGATCTAAATAATGAGCATGAGTTTGAAAAGCTGACTGGAGATGATAGAGAGGTCGCATTTTCAATAGAGGTTGATGAAACTGAAAATGAGAAGGAGAAACAAACACAAAATTGGAAGGAACAACAAGCAGAAAAAGAGAAGGAGAAACAAGTAGAAAATGAGGAGAAACAAGATGATATTGGAAAAGGAACAGAAGAAGCTGGAAGTGAAACAAAAAACGATGGAGAGGAAGTTCATGCTAAAGTTGATGATCTGAATGAACAGATGAAAGACAAAGAAGCTGATAAACAAAAGGTGAATGATGGGAATGAAAATGAGAAGGATAAACAAGATGAATTTTGGAATAAAGAGTATGATTTAACTGAATCAGAATGTGAAGAGTTGGAATATCAAGCAACACAAGATATTAAAAAGAAGAAAACAACCAAGAGAAAGTCACTTGAAGACATGACACCACCGACATTCTCTCTTGGTTTAACACCAGCGGAATCTGAACCTACAGAAAAGGAGAAAGAAAAACTAAGTGGGGTAATATGGGAACATTTTGGCGACTAAGCAATAACAGTGTAAGCACGGAGGGTATTTTGGACAATTAACAGCTTCTTTAAACCTTTGCTACAATTTCGCCTTTAATTCTTCAGTTACAACTTTCACCACAATATCTCTCCTCCGATTCAAATCAAACATTCCTAACTAAATCTCCACCCACATCAAATCCTGTGGCGATTTTGATTCAAGATCCAAACCACTATTAACATCAAGCACATCAAATCCATATGTGTAACAAAAACCCTAACCTAATTTTGTTCCAAATGATTAAGAACATATATGATAGGTGTAAAATACACATATCTATTTATACCTAAAATAACCCAAATAAACCCAAAACAGACCAAAAATGGCAAAAATATGCTTGTATTTATGTTTTGTGTATGCAGGTATGGATAAGTCAAAAATCACGAGAAAACAATCAAAAGCAAGCAAGCCCGGACACGAGAATCAGAAGAGTTCAAAAAGAAGCCAAAGATCCAAAAGCCTTAGCCAATCTTCATCTTCAAGGGCCATTCTTGCAATTTCCAAAAGTTATTTATAACTTGAAAGAATGAAAAGAAAGACAAGGACCAAAAGTGCAATCTTCCCAAAGAATCAACAGTTTTAACTGTCAAGAAAGGAGCGGGAACCCTTTTACTATTCACCCGTCTTCCCCAATTTCACTCCCATGGTAAAACAAAGGGCAAATCAAAATTAGAGGGTGCGTTGGTCAATTCAAGGAAGCACAAGCACAAATGAAGGGTCAAATTAGTCTAATCAAGAGGATACTTATCCTAGCCCAAGCTCAAAGGCCACGAAATCAAAGAAAGAAGCACAAGTTTATGTGGGTTTTTGTGCTAAATCACTCACAAAACTAACACAAACGTCACATCAAGGGAATGACACGCTGGCAATCCTCAGGTGTCCACTTCTTGATCAAACGGTCACAAAAGGATCTCAAATGATTGATGAAATGAATGGCAGAGATTGAAAGATTGAAAAGCAGGGCTAGAGGTCCTAGAAGCTTCAGCTGGGCACTATAAAAAGACCTCACTTCTCACACACACATCATCTAGTTTTTTTTAGTAGTCGATTCTAGTTTTTATATAATTTTTAGCTTAAATTCGTATTTTTACTTAAATGTTCTTGTAATTTCCTTTTCTAGTAATGTAATTCAGTTTTCGATTAATGAAATTCAGTTTTAATTTGTTATAAGCTCTTCTTATTTTCAACCTTTAAGCTCTCTTAATAAGCTAAAATTGTCTCAATAAGCTACTCATAAGCTCTTTCAGTCTATAAGCTGAAATAGAGCTGTTTGAATTCAGTATTAACCTTATCTAAACCTTAAATCAGTTAAACCTATTATGGATCTTATTGTATCTAAGCTTTTGGAAGGGGATCTTACCTTGGAAGAGATCCCAAGGACTTATACTCTAGCTTATTCTCTTGTTTAGCTAGAGGTTTCTTGTAAGTTCCTCATCTAATCCTTTTTATTCTAGTTTTCAATAATTGTCAATTTACTTACTAAGATTAAATCTGCTTATTTGCTTATAATGTTTGCTTATTTGTGCTTAGATATCTCTAAAATTGTTTATTAGGTTGGTTAGATAATCTGTCTTTAGCTTACTAGTAATAGATCCTAGTTGCCTTCATTTTTGTCTTTAAAAGCCTTAAAAACCAAAAATAGTAGAAAATTAGTTTAAATCTTAGATTATTGCTTAATCAGTTGTTAATTCATGTTAGTAAGGGTTGTTATAAGCTAAAAATAATCTGGTATTAAGCTCTTGTTAATTAGATTTCACTTTAAAAGCTTTTCTCAAAACTGTCAAGTTCTGAAAGGGGTGTTTGGCATAAGCCATTTTGACTAACAAAAGTCAAAGTTTTTTGTGCAAACCACTTGAGTCAGTTTCTATTTCATAAATAATCATTAGGAAGTGAGATTTCAAAGCTTAGTTTGCTGATTTTCAAAAGTTATGGCTTATAATGATGACTCCAGCACCAGGGTACTTTTAGGGTTAAAGTTAGATGGCTTATTTTTGAGATAGGGACTCTAGGCTTTGATTGTGCTTAAATCTAGTTTTAACACACTCATTTGAGAGTGTATAGAGTAGTGGTAACCCTTAAGGAAGCCTGCACTTTTAGTCTTTGTGGTATTGCCAATTGCACCAGCAGTACTAACATAAGTTAGTACTGCTGATATTTAAGCCCCAATTTAAGCCAGCAATGTTAGGATTTAGTAGCTTATCTTTTAGTATTTTATAGTTTAGTTATAGCTTAATATAGATTAAGACTTACATTTTATTTTCTAGCTTATTTACCTAGCTTAATTCAGCTGTCAAAGTCACTAAAAAACCTGAAAAATACAAAAACAGTAGGTTAAATATTTAGTTTCTAAAATCTGAATTCTAGCTTAAGGTAGTAGTTTTTATTGCTTAAATAGTTAGTTTATAAGTAGCTTAATAAGTTTTCAGAAGCTCATAGTCTAGATTTGCTTTTTGAGCTTTTTAGCTTAATTTGATTTTGTGCATTTTAGCTTAATTCCTGAGTTAGCCATTTTCATAATCATTTTCAATAGCTTAAAAGTGTTTCCAGCTTTTGTTTCTTTTCTCAATTAGTTTAAGCACATCTTAGGGAGTTTAGAACAGCTTTTAGATTTTACTTTAAGCTTATTTTGAGCTTTTTATAGCTTATTTAGTAAAAACCAAGGATAAGCCCTTGTTTCTGTAAACAGCTTAATAATAAGCTGTTTAAGAGCTTATTAGTGGGTTTCAGACCATAGTGCTTTTGTTAAAGTTGTTCTCTCCAGCTTTTTCTACAACTTTGCTTCTTTAAGTTTTTCATTTTAAGCTTTTTAAAATTTCAAATGCTTAATGGACTTAGTTTGTAATCGGGTTGGGCTCTCAGGGTAGGTAGTGTAACTTTTTAATTTCAGTTGTTTTTCTGTTAGTCCTTACGTTAGTTAGTTAGTTTCCCAGTTAGTCCTTTAGGTTTTTGCACCATTAGTCCTTAGTTAAGTATTTTAATCAAGTTTATTAGTTTTAATTAGTAATTAGGTTTAGGTCTTAATTAGTTTAATTAAGATTTATTTAAAAGATAAAAATTAGGGCTTTTAATTTTTATTAATTTCTGCACATTTTCTTTATTTAGTGTAATTTTTATAAAATTTTTAGGATTTAATTTTTAATAGATTTATTATTTTTTATAGTTTTTAATTAGTTTAAATTTTAGAAAAATCATATCTTTTAATCTAAAAAGCCAAAAATAGTAATTCCTTTTTCTAAAATTTTCTCTTTAAGAAAAATATAATTTCAATTATTCTCATTTTTTTATTTTTAGGATTTAATTAGAATTAAATAGTTTTTAATTGATAAAAAATTC